>VWZT01001037.1:839293-940568 GCA_013397055.1 Pachycephala philippinensis
AAAAACAGAATAAAATAGTGCCTAAATAGGTGCAGAAAAATCACCTTCTCCAAGCATCCAAACAACTCAAGCCAGAACATTCTTAAAAGTTTAAAAGAAAGAAGATCTTTTAGATTCATGTTTCTGATCTAGTTGGAGTTACATGAGTTAATATGAAACAAAGTGCTGAAAGCTTTAATATCATCAATTTGTCAAGAAGAAAAATTTTAAAAAAGCTAAATGAAATAGATGTTCTTAGTAATGTATTTGTTTAATCTTTTAGAATCATAACAGTTGAATACTGTAATTATTTATCTTTTTATATCATTCCAATTTCTCCTGAGGTTATCTTCACAGTAGGAATTGCTACATGCACAGGTTTGCAGATTTCTATAGGTCTTTTACTTTCTCAGTGTTTATGTGAACCTTCTTCCTTTATTTCAGTTATAGACGCTGCCAAACTATGTCTATTTACACTCCAAGCATCAAAATACTCATCACATAGTTTCTATTCTACTCTAAAGCTTAGTATTTTTCACACACCAAACTTCAAACAGTGGTATGTGAGCCAGACCTGTCTGCAGAAGGCAGAAAAACAACTGTATGACTGAAACCATTTGCCAAAAAAAGGCCAAGTACTGTCAGCTTGCCAAATTCATTGTTTTTGTGTAACCTGAATGCTTCAACAGAAGCCTGTGGGAAAATCTGAAGCCAGTCTCAACTGTAAAAAGAAATCACCATCTATTTTGTAATTTGTCTCCTGCATGCAACTTTAACTACAAAAGAAGTGTACTGCAATCATAACTATTCACTGTAACAACAATTTAATTTCCTTTCTATTTACATGGGAGCAAAATCAACCCTTTAAACACTCTCCTCTCTTCAGTATGACTCCACAGATCCCAACTGTGAAGGACTCCAACCTCCCTCTCCAGGGAGTTGGTAAGTATCATTTCCATGAGAAAAAAATATTTCCTAGTTTCAGTGGTGATATTCAACTCTCCTGCAATGATCATGCTCTCCATATGGTCAGAAATATGTTTCAGAACCCCTAGAACTAAAACTTTTATTGAGCTTCATAAAGAAGAAAAAAATGTCATCACACCTAAAGGTGTAAAACTTCTTTCAGACTAGTGCTTCTATAGGTTACAGCCAGGAAATCAGACACCTGTACTACCCTTAAGGTCTTCTCCATTTGATTCTCCAGAATTACTTTAAATCAGTTCTTCAAATGGTACTTTGTCCAGAAAATAATAACTCTGTCAGTTCAAACGGGTATGACATGATTCCTTGCCAAATTACAGTAAAAATAATTGGTTTTAGAGTTTCTCTCTGCTGCCTCTAATTTAGCAATTATTCATTTTTCCTTTCCAACCACAGAAGAACTGTTTAAAAGTTCTGTTTTGCTTTTTAATAGAATATGTTGCTTTATATGGAATTTTATCTGCACAACAGTGATAACAACATCTACTCAAATTTTACTCACTTATTAAGGAGCTTTCAAGACAATGGAAGTTCTGCTGGCCATGGGTGCTGCTGATTCTACCACTCTGGGTAAGAGGAGGAATTTCTGGCCTATCCTACAAGGCAAGGTCATGACTGCCAATTTAGAGAACCAGCAACAGCTGGAAATAGTAATTATGAAGAAAGCAAGATGAGTTTTCCATTATAAAATGTTTCCTTCTCGTGGTTAACCAGCACTAGCAAAGAAGTAAACACATTTAAGAATGAAGTCTGGCCTGTCTTTAACAGAATGAGAAAACACCCACTGAATTCACTGAAGTTGACATTTCACCCAGGACATGATTAGACACTGATGATGAAGAAATCAAGGTAGTGTTAAGTTATACAAGAAAAATGTACAATGCACCTTAAAAGCTACCCAAAGCCCAGGTTTTAACCTGCCCAATCATTTCAGCTATGCAAAATGAAATCATCAGCATAATTTTTACCACTAAAACACAGGTTTTTTTCTTCTACCTTACTTTGACCATTGAGTGTCCCACATGCTAATTTTCTAACTTTTTATTTCCCTACCCCGTACATATTCAAAAATATCTTTCTGCTCTTTATTATGTTTCACGTTTCAGACTTTTTTTTTTTTTTTTACAGAATAGCATGTACAAGTACACACAAGTAAAAATTTCCACAATTATCTACAATTCTGAATTGCAAAAACCTGTGCTTTTCCTCACAGGTGAACTCTTTATACACATAAGAGTAATCAAATCTGATTGTTCTCAGCTCTATTTCCACAATTAACTTTAGATGCCCAGAGGAGGAAGTGTAACCCCAAACAGTAACAGGAGGGAGAAGGAAACAATTGTTCCTTGAGGAGAAGAAAAGTAACTTGGGTGAAGAATGAAGAAATAATTTCTTGATAAGGTCCCAATCATGTCTTACATTTCAAAAGCTTTTTTACACCATTTTTCAAATAATTTTTATTTTATTTTCAGAGTTCTTCACCCAACACATCTATAAATACATTTTTTTCATTAAGGAACTAAGAAACAGAAGAGACAATGTATTACAAATGCCTTAAAATAAATGAAAATTTTTAATAAAGTCTTCATTAAAAATCAGATCTAAGTTGTACATGCCATTACTGTGTGGCATCACATGCAGTTCCTTTTGTTATTTGTTGGCTTCAATTGGCAATTCACATCTCTTCTGGTAATTATGTGCCACATAAATATTTTATGCCACAATAATTATGCAAACCCTATTTGTCTGATAGAGGCTGCCATGTATGTAAGTACAATTTCCTGCACTCTGTAGGATAATTTGAACAACCCAGCATGCCTCGATCAGCATAGGAAATGCATGCATTTTGTATGTATCCATGCTATAATTCCTCTCAGAAATTATAAATTTAAATTATTGCGTCTCTTTCTAGCCAGGCTTCTGAACAAAACAGAAATCCATGGCATTATTTTATATAAATGTATGCTCTGTCAAACACTGCTCTCGAAAGTATATATTTGAATGTTGTATAAGTTTTGTAGTTGGTATATCACATGTGAAGTAAATGAATTCCCTTAGAAAGACTTCATTATTTTCTTAATTTCTGCTGGGAGTCACAGAGGTGCCCTTTTCTTTGTCTTTCACAAACAATTAACCTTTTGCCATGTATGCAATTGGCTGAGAGCAATCCTAAGTGGCTCAGAAAATAATTTACAGCAGAAACTGTACAAAGTTAATTAGTATTAGTCTAAGAAGGTTATTCATATATTATCATTCCCAGAAAGTGGTCGTCATGACCCTCACAGAACTTTAAGCAACAGCTGAGTTTTCTCATCACCAGCTGCAGAGCACAAATGCTAATCAGGCTCAAGTATAGACACAGGTCTTTTAACCACGGCCATTTTAAGTCTGAATGTTAAAACTCCTGAAAGTACAGGTAAATACAAGCATGCAAAGCAGATAACTGTGCTATTACTCACTTCTTATATTAAACAAAACAGAAACAACCAACCAACCAAAACCAGAAGTACTCTCTTTTCATTTTACCTGAAAATGTTTTGCTCTGTTCTTGTTTTTGGAGATCAGTTCACTCAGTTTTTACAGATTGTTTCTGCCTAAAGATTAGGCCCCTTTAGAATTAATTATGAGCATGCTTACTTCCAAAGACAGAATCAAGGCATAGAGAACACAGTCTCAATTTTAATTTTGGTGAACCAGAAAGGGAGCTATCAGTGTGCTTATTATACTACTTGAAGAGCACATTATTGGATTTCCAAATAGCTACACTGCTTGCCATGGAAAGCTAGCCATGTATGTGAGAGACTGGATTGTTATGGGTTAGTGACTCAAAATATTCCCCAGTTGTGAAGGTGCCGGAGCACTTGATTAGAAATGGGTTCAGAGATGGAGAAGTTGAGCTTTTGGGTATTTATATTAATAGCTGGTCCACACTTTTGGCAGCTCTGGCAAGTGTATCCATCAGCAGCCAGTCTATTACATGGAATCCCTTTCTACCATTACATGCTTTAGGTACCCATTTAAATTTAGCTGACAGTCTCACAAAGTAGATTTACATTCCCTGTTTGGGGACATACCTCTGTAAGTTGCTGACTAATTAAAGGTCACTCAGAAATCCTAAAATACAGCTACAATGGCCAACAACCTTCCTGGGCTCCACCCAGACCACAATGTCCCCACTTGGGTATTTAACGGGAGCTCTGTTTCACTGGCTCCTGCACATGGGCACAGTTTTGCCAGGAAGAATCAGACAGCTGATGGTCTCCAAAGAAGAGCCACGGCCAGGCCAGGTCCTGACATGGATTCAGTCGCGGCCATGTGAACATCACCCACACTGCTGAATGTTGTAAAGGCACCAGCTTTGCCCTGGCACTGCAGGGCAGGAAGGACAATACTAAAATCCTTGTTTCTAAGGGCAGGGAGGAGTGGACAGAAGAAGAAAAATACCTTCTGCATAGACTGCTCCTGTCCTGGCACACAGGCATGTGTGGCAGCAGACTGTGAGGCAGCCCCTGGAGCACAGTGAGCCATTTCTTCACGGTGCCAAACACCAGAGGCCACTCTGGCCTCCCTCATGCTCAGCAAACAGCACCTGCCTTTGCCTTCGGGCTGGCACAGCCCACAGAGACATGGCCACCCCACGGGTCTGACCAGCACCCTGCGAGCAGAATAAGCTCAGGGACTGGTTTTAGCTGGTATAAGACTTCAGGTAAGGAAGGCATTTGAACAGGGTAGCTATGAAACACTGGGTCAGTTGTCCCAAGGGTACAGGTAATCACCAGAATTTTACAGCCACGGTGGATACCTGACTGAAAAGACTTTTGTCCTTGGAATAGTGATTTATTCACCAAAGGTCTCCAGCCCCTTCTGGAGATCAGTGGGAATGAACCAAATAGTCCCTTTCAGCTTTATAATCCATCAGTCTGCGAAGTCTAGTTAAATTTTAGCATGTGAAGAAGTGAATTGGGTATCTGGTCAAAAGAGCTCCACTTTGCAGATGACTTAGAGTTAGATGACTTAGAAAATTTCTCCTTGCTGATCAGACAGCCTCTTAGATTCTTTCTGCAGCTCACTTCATATCTCAAAACCATATTACAGCTTAAATAACATCTACTATAAACATTGTCAAGCTGAGTCAGTATCTCTGTGGTTGCTGCAAAGTAAAAAAGCCTGATCCCTGATTAAAGAAAAACTCAAAAGGTCTGCCATATTAAATCATTGCTTTAGAAAAGAATTAATCTCTTTTTAAAAACAGTGAACCCTCAGAGACTTCCTTTTTGATGCTCCTGAGTTTTTAGAGATTAAGTATAATAAGGATTTTTTGGTACTTTTCCCAGTTTTAAACTTAAGAGGAAAATGTGGTTTTGGAAGTTAAACTCGGATTCTAGTATAAAGAATTACATTCCACTAAAGTTCAAAAACCAAATTAACAAAAAAGACAATATAAAGGAATGAAAATCGAATATAAAATAAATCCTTAAAATATTTGAGAGAAGCACAGTAGATCAGCAGAACACAGAGCATGTGAAAAGAGAATGGTGGTTTGAAAAGTTGGAAAAAGAAGATAAAATTAAATCTTGCTTATACATTTGTAGATTGGAGATATTTGCATCTGGAATAATTAGGGTTTTTTTTCTTTTTTTTTCCTAGAAAACTTCTCATTTGTTATTGACTTCTAGAAGAACATGAACATTTTAACAACAAATGTAAACGGTTCAACAATTTGACTCAGTTTAAAGAAACCCCAGTATAGCAACCTGCTCTGAACTTGGTAAAATGAGTTGTTTTTCCAGTTGCAGACAGTAGTTTCTTTTGTGAAGCTGAGTATGTGAAAATGTGAAAATGTGTTGATATACCAATGGCAGAGGACTGGCCAGTTGCAAAATTTATATTCATAAGCAACAGGATGAACTAAGGAATATCTATTCAGATTTCAGAATAAATAATTCAGGGAACAGTTAACAGTCCACTGTAAGTAAGCATAAGAAGTCCCACTGATGAGGGTGGGTTTGGCTCTAGTCCTACAGCTTTAATCCTACCATTTACAATCTGCTTGGGCCTCTGATCTCCTTGCATGTGTTGTAGCTCAGCTCTGTGAAAGAAATGAGATTTTGCATATGTCCATATATTCTAAAATGAAGTATCATGCAACTTTATGGGGTTTATTGATTCATATAGACACCAAGTTTGATACCTGCCCGTTTTGTCTGTTCTTCTGAGCCATACATCATTGCAGGTTATGGGTAATTGTGTTATTACCCATCTCGAAATTTAGTGGGGTTTTAAGCTTCCCGAAGTTTTCATGTTTGCTTTTAACACTCCATCAAACATTTATTTTACCTCCGAGCAAACATATGTTAAGCATAAATGTCTCTTTTACATAGTAGTACAAGAGGAAAGCATTATTTATTGATAGTAAAAAAATCTCTCTTGAGGAAATAGCCACACATTATTTCCTGGCAAAATCCTGGTAGTGCTCTGCCTGGACTGCATTGCTAATACTCAGGACATCCTTGTGAAGTCAATACAAATATTTTAAAATATTTATTAAAATACTCAAACACACTACAGATTGCTTTGTTCCACCACATTCCATCTTTCAATCCATTCACATCCAGTTGAATCAGATGAAAGGAAGATATGTGGCAGGCTTTCTAAATTACCTGTCAGAATGAGGAAAGAAGACATTAGAGAAAGAGCAGAAGACATGACAAGACATGACTGGGGTGTGTATTATAGTCCTTGGAAGAAGATTGAGGCCAAACTACTGAAGTAACAAACTGGATTAAATATCTCTTAATGTCACAAAAACTCTCTCTCCTTATTTGCTTAAGTCAGGGGATGAAGATCACAACAGAGAAGAGCTTTTTGAGAGGAAGTCAGCTAAAACAGTGGGAATCAGAGAATCTACAGCATAAATGGAGACACTGCTAAACTGATAAAATGTAAAAGTTGTGTAAGAATGAAATTTTCTTCTGCTTAATTTTAAGCATCTTTCAAAACATATTTCATAACTAGTATTTTCTTTCATCCAGGCAAATGCATTCTTGAGCAATGTGGTTTATGTATGCACTTAGTGGACACCATGTGTAGCAAAACGTACATAAAGTAGATTACTGTAGAAAATATAGTGCAGAAACACTGAAAACAAAATGGAAGTGCAGATGGTACTAAGTACATCTTCAGACAGTTGACTCTGATGGGAATCTATAGTTTTTCTAGAGTTTTGTAGAAGGAACTTCAAATTTCTACTTCATCTTGCCTAAGGAAACTTTCATTTAAAAAGACCTTATGCTTGGGTCAGTTCCCAACCAGAGTTTTCTATGGATTCATTAAAATCTGCTAGTTTTAAGAATTCTAAAGTGTTAACTAAATTAAGTATTGCAAAGACACACTATTATTTAGGTTTTACTTTATTTGAAATCCGTGAACTCATAAATTTCCTATTTGTGGTAACAAACGACAAGTAATTTTTCTTTCTTTTTTTGTAGCTCTTTCTCCTTTTCCTAGCTGCTTTAACATACAGGCATTTTTTTACTCCCTAAGGCCCTAGGTGTGCAACTTATTCCAAAAATGGAACGCACTGTAATATTTTTTAAAGTAATATAAGCACCTGGATGACTAAGCAAAACAAAGCTCCAAGGTTTCCATTCATAACAACGCACACATCTAGGAGCATCATGCAAAAAGTTATGCACAGAATGTCAGGAGCCATTTAAGCAAACAATTTCTTCCTGGGTCTTTATTTAATGTAAGACAGTTGCCAAGGATGTCCCCATTTTCTGAAGTAGTGTAAGAGAGCAAGTTGGTCCAACTCCTTCAAAGAACTGGAGCATGAATACTTGATGTTTGACAGTATTTGTACCTCCCTGGTATTCTCTTTCCATCCATCACTATCATCAGTTCATTGCCTCCCCTCAAATGTGAGAGAGTACATCCTTGTCTGTCTGCCAAGAAAAACTCACTTTACAATGTATTCGAAGTGATTTATGAGCTGAAAGCAAAACAGAGGCACTGAATAACCAAACACAGATACATGCAGCAGTATCATTTAATCAATTACATTACCCACTTTTATGATACACTTGTGAATTATGTTCTTTTTGCATGTATAATTAGAAGGCAGAACAGATGGTGAAAGCTTAGTTTAAAGGCCTTAGATAAAGTTTTAAAATAACCATTGCTGCCAAGTGATCATTCACTGTAACAGGATATATTTTTTGTTAAGCTACGTTTTTGCCATGGTCTAATACACTAGATGGTAATGAGCCTGTAAAAACATTACTCTCCAGGGTCTTACTCTACCAGAGTTCATTGTAATGGAATGTGAACATGGAGTGGAAGATTGGGGGTGGCTCTAAGGTACATTGTCATCTCTCATTTAAGTGTGCTCTGAGGAATGAGGACTGAACAATCAAGAGGATCATCTCTGAGAAGCTAGCACTATTTCGAGAGGAAGGAAAATTATATTCTAATATGTAAGTATTAATGCTTTAGCCATGTTCCAAGCTCACATATGGACATTTATCAGAATGGAGCAAAAGAAAGTACTGAAAAAGGGAGAATTATGCCTAATTCCTTAAAGACTCTAAGGGCAGAGTGTAACATCAACCCATCTTACTATAAGCCTGCTCGTATTTTTTTTCTCTCAGCACTGTACAGCACAACCTACATTACATATTGCATTCACACTCCCTGAAGGTCTTAGTTTTAGTAGTTGTTTACATCAGAAAGCATTTGTAAAAGAGGTTTAGTGGTAGTTTAAAATATAACAGCTCTTTCTCACTGGCTTCATTTGAAAGCAAACTTGTGCTTCTGTACGCTTGTCCTTTTGTGTTTGTGTGTAGTCCACTCAAAGCAGGTTAAAGAAAGGTACATTCTTTCTAGGGAATAAGTAGGTCTACGAACCCATGTAAAACAGCTGTAAAATAGCTATTTCCTCATGTACAGAATGCCTAGGACAGCTCCTGACTGCTTGACATAGTCTAGCAGCATCACAGAGGAGACAGTCTTTGCAGCACAACTTTTCCATTCCCATAGCACTGCAACACTGATGGACACACATCATATCTTGCTGGAGCAGGAAATAAAAAAAGGTAGTAAATGAGGCAGCGATTTAGCCACTGAGTTGCTTCTAGGTCAGAATGGTGCTCTGTGACCTTGGAAAAGATGCAACCACACCATTGGAACATTCAGCCATAATTGCAAATGTTGAGCATTTGATCAATGTGTTGGTCAAAGAGAAAGGTGGCACTGGATATGAAATGTGCTGATTTTCAGGAAGAATTATTAGCTACCAAGACAAAAAATGTACAGAAGTTTTTGTAGGCTTATTTAAATCCTCATGGTACATCTGCAAAAAATGATCGTTTTCCTTTCAATTTTTTTAACATCTTACAAAACCATGAAAACAAACACAAGGCATCCAGGTGAATCCTCTTTGAAAATAAAGCCCATTACATCTTTGCATTGATTATAGAACTGAGAAAGCAGAACATTTGGAATCATACGTGCCAGTTTTTGCTACTTATTGTACAAAACTAGGAACGTTATTTTACTAGTTATTTAAATATTTACAAAGATACGTCCTCACATATTTATACCCTTGGCAGTGATTTGCTTTTTGCTATGTTTTGTACTGTAGCAAAGAAAAAGCAAACAACAAAACAACCCAAGCAAAAACCAGCAGATGCTGCTTCTCTCATTTTGTTATTTTTAGGATTATACTGATGACGCACACATTCATTTAAATGGTCCTCAGTATATCTCACTATATGAAAAGATCAATAAATAACAAGTCCTACTATTTATTTGTTTCACTGTAAGTACAATGTAGTGCTAGTTCATTAACAGCCCAGAAGCTTCACAGGTTATAATGAAACAGGATCTTCCCAGCTGGTAACCTTTCCTGTCCCTCTGATACAACCCACCTAGTGATCAAACTCTAGCAGATATCTTGATGCTGTGCCCCCAACATGCTTCTCACGGTCATATTTCTCATTTCACAACAATGCCAAAATTACAAATGTTCCAGGTATTCTTGAAAAATACTGCTCTTTTTCTAAAGGTTTTTAATAATAACAATCGTTAAGTAGAAGGAAACAGAGTTGACATGAAGAAATCTTCTGATACCTTTTGAGTCCCTGGGTGCACTACACTACCGTTGCAGTCCAGCTCTGGAATGACTTTTTGGAGCAAATTTCCTGATTATTCCTACTCACCATATTTCAGCTTGCAGGGGATGCCCTCCAGAAAGATGGCTAATATATCCCACCTATTAAGGCACATTGAGTCTGGGGGAATCAAGCAGGCATAGGAATAATTTTCAAATATAAAAAGTATGGAAGAAAAGAAACAAAAAACAACTGGAAGTTACTTGTGGACTCCAACTGAAAACAATAGTTTACCATACTGAGACATCTCTCTATGTTGGAAATACAATCTACTTAACTCTTAAAGCCAGAAGCCATGGTATTTCCTGTGACAACTAGAATGCCATATAGCTCATAATAATTTAAATTTAACTACTAGTTATAATAAACACACAGTTTGAATACATATGTAATACTCTCACCACAATAGCACAGTTTCCCCAAAATATCTTAGTAAGCAAGAATTGATGTTTTGAGGTAACTGCTGTCCTGTTTCTTCATCAGCTGAAAATTATATACTGTATTATTTATGTCATGTTCTTAGCTTTAAAAGTTGTGCAAACAAAAAGTAATCAACCTGTTACCTTTCACATTTTAAATATCCAACACTTTATTAGTATAATGATCTTCTGGAAAAAAATATAAATTTTCAATATAAATCAAGGGAGGTAGCCAGCACATGACTTTACTGTTTGCTGTTAGTATGATAGCAAGAAACAGAAACTGCTGCCATTTCTTTTTATTAAAAAAAAAAACAAACTTTGCAGACCTTACAGAATCAAATTTTATGCATACAATAAATAATGCAGCATTTTCAAGTGCAGAATGTAACTAATATGAAAGCTGCAGAAAATCCTCCTCCATAACTAGATGTAAATTGCATAAGGCTTATCAATTCCTTTGATCCCATTTTAACTGCTGAATTCGTCTTTGCAATGGAGGGTTCTTAGGAGCCTTAGATCTACTTTGACTTTGCAATGTGACATTTTTATCTTAAAACAGATTGAGAAAATAGAAGGACTTTCGTGATCACATAAGAGGAGACATTGCAATCTGCACCATACCTAAATCTCATCCTACACTGGAAGAGAACTCCCACACTTATCCTGCCTGTTGAAGCTTTGCAAAATAGACAGGTTTACTGCTTGGTGATTTGAGATCTGGAGAATCACAGCCATTGCTTTTGACTCATTATAAGCCTAATTTCACACTTTTGTTTGTCTTTAGCTTTATAGCAACTTGCCCTCTTCAGGCCTTATTTACTAAAGCATTATTTTAAAAACTTTTATTTCTCCAGCTCTTCCATGTCCATTTCTGACTATTGTCAAACATATAAAGACAGCCCTTCATCTTTGCCTGTCACTTGCCAGCACCTTCACTCTCTCCCCAGAAGGCGCATCTTCTTATGAATTCTATTATTGCCTCACTACTCACATCCCCTTTGCTTCTTGAATTTGACTCCCTTGTCTGTTTTCTCAGACTTTCCTCCTTCATTTTAAGGATCGTCAAACAAAATTTCTGACATATTCTACAGATTCGCAGTGATAGAGTTGTATTTGGCATCTCCACAGCATCACCAACACCTACGATTCAACACACACTTCTATGTTTCCTGCCAAGTGTAAAAACCTGTCTAAGAAGGTCCCAGGTTTACAGAGTGCCACTTACAATAAGTAGTATTAAAAAAAAACCCCTGGTCATATAGCTGCCCTTTTATTTTTGTTTCCCCAGGCTGAAGTGCTGCCTTAATACACTTTATTGCTGATAACATTTTTATACCTTTTAAATTTTTGTCAAATATGCTGAGTGCCATTTTGCTTTGATTTGTTATTAGAACAATCAATAAAAAGTCTCCTATATTTTATAAGCTTTCAATTAGTTGTCTTTTGCACCCAAAGGCTGTATTTCCTTTATATATACCTAGAATTATTTCAGAATTATGTGACTGAGCAAATATAAACATTTCAAAATAGTTCCAATTTTTTATGCATTTCTTTGTGTTCTTTCACTCATCACTGCACCGTGGCACTCTAATCAGGAGATTTAAAGTACTGGTTTTTTCCTACACTACCTATATTAGTCTTGCCTGGCTGTAATTTAGAGATCAGTGGTCAGTTCCTGATCTTAGGCTGTTCTGGGATTTTAAATTTCTTACAAAGCATAAGCTTATCTCTGATGTTTCTAAGAGCATTCCATTGTTGTCCCAGTACCACTTCTAATCTTCTTGCTGGCACTAAGAGGACGAAGTCTTTGGCAGTAGTTGTATGCCCCTGCATGGATGCTGACACTCCACTTATCTTTCTTTAACACCTTCTATCCCTCAGGCACTTTTATTGTTCTTAGATCATTTGTCCGATCACCACTACCAGATGTGTTGTAATATTTTCCATCTAAATTCAACCGAAAAAAAAGAAAACAGGTTACTTTTACTGGCAAAGGTTGTTAAGCTGTTATTTTTCTCTTTAGTACATAAGCAATCCTGTATCTAACATCCAGTCCGAATATGAAAAGGAGAAGAGAGCTAACCAGTCTAGTTACTGATATTTAAAGCCTGGGTCCATTCAGTTAATTGATCTTTATTTCCTCTAAGAAAGAGAAAAAGCTCTTTTATTATCTTGATAGTGATAGCTTGGGCTGTGCTTTTATTTCTTGCAGCAAGATAGCTGTGAACCCGTCCATATTTCGAAATCTACTTTTTTTGACAAAATGGAACTTATAAAAAACTATTGTTGCCTGTGTCTTCTCTGAAACTTTTTAAACTATTTATATTCAACAGTCAAGTTCATCTCTAGTTGTACAGAGGAGACCTCAAAAAATACCTGCATCCCATTTTTTAAAAACTGGGTACAGAATAGACCACAAGTCCTAGGACAGATTGACAGAAGGAAAACTTAAAGCTAGGTCTACTAAGACGAAATGTACGGCTTGCTTATGTCACAGATAATGTGTTAAAATAAGGTACTCTTGCACGAGTGGTACAGCTGGAGAAACCATAGGCAGCCATTTAGTCCCTGCATTGATCCCTTCTACTGCTTTGAATATCGATCCATAGGGTATTTTTCTAGCAATGTATCACTGACAGCTGCTACACCTACCCTTTTTTAGTGCTTGTTTTTGCAAAGATTTTTCACTTTGCGTTGGGTCATTCAGTTCTGTTGCAGGTGAATAAACGTCTTAACACTAATAAAAAGATTTGTGAGGCTCGCTTCAGTTACCATTCTTAAGGATAAAAATCTCTCTGATAATGGATATGTGGAGTGAAGGGTACCAAAGATGTTAGTACCACAAAGAACAATAGACTGAGGAGTTTGATCCAAACAAAGAGTTAAAACGTGTTTTGTCTGCAGCATTCTTCCATTGCTATCTGCTGCCTGAAAATGAATGAGAACATGCTGGAAAACTGAAGAAAAGAAACAATGGCCTGCAAGGACAGCACAGAGTAAAAAGCTAAGGAGCTGTTCTTAAAACAATGCAGAGACCAACAGTGAATGCTCTTGCAGAGAAGAATTACAGAAGTCCAAATCCTCTTGAGCAAGGCTTCCCTTTCTTTTGGATTACTGCACAATGGAGAAACATCAGTGCTGTGGTAACCACAGTTTATACTCCCTTGCAAATAAATGTTGCATTCTAAGATGCTTAAACAAACAGAACCTGGAAACTATCACTAGCACAAATGTTATTTTGACTTGTTTAAAAACAGATTATGATAAATTCCTTCTCACAATGTGGAGGAAAGGAAAAGTCTTAAACTCAAATAGAAATCCTGACATTTTGAACAAGTTTTCTGCCTTTTTAGATATATGGACAAATATGCATTTCGGTATACTTAACAGTTTGTTAAATAAGTGAAAAACTCTTTGAGCTTTCCATGAGTTAACAAGGAATGAAAGGAGAGTTGTCAAGGAAATTTCTGCAGTACACGACATCACATATGGATGCATTTCCCTGTGCCATTCCCAGACTTTTACCTCTGCCTCAGCTGTCATATTCAGTTGTGGGGGGGGGGAAAAAAATCTTTGCCTAATTGCTTAGAATGTAATGAACAAATGAATGCATAAACAGGATACTCTAAATCAGGAAAAAAGCCATTAGATTTTACAAGGGCTTGATTTTATAAGATTAGTTTAGATCTTGTAAGGGCTATCATGGCCCTTAGAACTCAAAAACTAGTGCCTATTTTCCATTCCTATATCAGTGCAGCACATTAAAAATTAAAAATAGCATCAACACGAGATTATAACTATATTTTCAAAGATGCAACAGTCTTCTTTATCATTCGTACGTGTGAATATACATTTTTCATGCTCATGATTTTCATCCTAGAAGCCAGAAAATACAGCCAATTCCAACAATGTCACAAATTGCAGTGTCATCACCATCATGAAAATTCAAGCACAGAAACTTCTACTGTAGAGAAGTATATTCATCTATGCTCATGCTGGTTTAAAGCATCTCATAACTGCTGATGATGATTGCAGCAGCCTGTCAGTGACTGGCTTCAGCAAAAGCCATCTGGATGGGACATGGCACAATAATTTCCTCCACCATCTCAAAACACACTTGCAGCTGAGCTTTTCCTCTTTTCAAGATAAGAAAGTATTGAATGCCTCTAACATAATAGATTGTCAACGTCCAATTTATTTATTCCATACAGTATCTGAACATATTGCATACCACATAAGCTCCACAGTTTACATTTACCAACAGATGTTTTTCTTTCTGGAGCAGATGGTATATTGAGTGTACTGTGATATAATTCACATTTGCATTATCAGTTGTGAATGTTAATGCATTCCATAAACTGAGTTTTGTGTTTTGATAAGGTATTTTTAGTAACCATAGCATCTTTGTATAAATCTTTTAGTTTGATAATACAATCAAAAAATCAAATTTCTTTTCTCAGTTGTACACAAAGGTAAGATTTTTCTTATTTAAAGGTAAGGTTTAGAAAAAAAAAAAAAAACAAGAATAAAAAGAAAGGGGCCAAAAAGGTAACAATTTTTTATTACCCTTTTCTGTTCTGTGCATGCTTATTCTGGTTTCCGTTGTTAAATATTAAACTTCAAAGTTGGATAATTCTTACTTTTGCAAGAATTCCAAATTTTCTAAGATGTGAGCTAATTTTGAGTAATACATTCTTATCAAGAAAACCAGATAAACTTACTTTGTGAAGACCCCACAGGCATCAATAAAGTGAAATAACTGCAAGTTAAACAACATACTGCCAGATAATGTTAGTAACTTGACTGTTCTTGGGCATGATGATGGTCCTGCTAAATAAAAAAGAAATACAAATTATTTTGGATTTTATTCTCAACTTACATTATTTTTCCCATTATTTTAGGATCCTGGAATCTAGGATGTCACTAACAAGTATCTGGAATGCCCTGCTGTGTAACTTCCTAAAAGGAATAGAATAAATAATATGCGTAAGTCCCAACAGTATCCTGTTTTTACAGGATCCAAGGTATATTTTCACATAAATGAATTCCCTATTTGTTTACTTTCTGATTATGATTACAGGTTTATCGTGATTAAAATAAATATCCTATTGTCACATTACTTTTTTCTTCCACGAGTTTCATCCCACACAGACATTGCAGGCACAAAGCAGTTCTTTCACTGGCACAAAAAAGCCCAACCTTCTCTGAGGGCAATAGTTCTTATCAGTTTAAAATCAGCCCACTGTAGCTGAACTGGGTCTCCTGATTCAGAAGCCTAAAGTCTGGTTTGTGCTGGGTGAGAACAAACACCTCCTCATCAATGTAAGTCAATCACTGCCCAATACGGTGCTGCTGTTGGGTGTCTTAGTATTTCTTCTTACACAGTTTGCTTGGTTTCTCACAGAAATGCCTAAAATGTTTAACTGAGCACTTAGGGGCTAAGAAAGTGTTCTACAAATTGTGAAAAAAACCCAGATCAAAGAAAGGACACAGCATTGAAAAGACCTCTGGTTTGATGAGGGACTGAAATTCCTAATAATGCTTTCTTAATTAGCTTTATGTGAGGATGAAAAGCTAAAACGTGACCTGTCCGTTTTACAACCAGAAATCCATATGACAGCAAGAATATGAATCACACATACAAGAAGCTAAGAATTTAAGGCTTAAAAATCTGTTCCCTTAGAGAACCCCGTGGCATACTATGATTGATATATCAGCATAATTTGAGATTGTTGTCTCTGTCTGCTTTTAGATGAATTATTTGCAGTGAAATTCAACTAGTACTCAACATCATATGGCTGTTTCTGTGATCTTTTTGAAGAGCTAAAAAGGGAAAATGAACAGTTGTCCTGTTGCAATAAGAACTGTCAATCCTCTTTGCTTCTTTTAAAAGGAATTGCTGAGATTATAGATTCTGCAAGCTGGATACTTTTGAAGATACTATTCCCCTTTCCCAAAAGCAAGAAATCATTACCTGTAATAATGGTTTTTCACAACTAGACCACTGAGATAGATGTCTCTCATACTACAAGTCATTTGTTTTTCTTGAACTCTATTCATTTAATGTGATATACTTCAGCTCTCAGGCGAGCCTCCATTATTGTTTTACAAATATTACAACCTTATCTTAAAACTTGTAACTCGTAAGAGTTCATCATTATTCATTTTTGTTATTCCTTCCCATTTGTCTGTAGTTACTTTGTCCTACCTTGTGTATAAAAGTTTGTTTTTCAGGGATTTTTAGGTACCCACCTTATTTGGCATGAGAAATATTTGCTTCTAGGGGGATTTAATAAAACTCACTGAGGTTCTTCTTCTAGCTTCTTAGGGACTGCAATAATTGTAATATTAAGTTCATCACTGACTGCTCTGATAATCTTCATATCTGTTCATCCCTCCCTTACATTTGAAGAACGTTCATTCTCTGCTCAGCCCTTCTTTTCAAAAGCTTGCAATTCTTGATTTGCTGGTAATTTTGTATGATCATTAAACTTCAGTTCAAATGTTTCTTGGAGGCTTTTTTTTTTTGTCTTTTGAAAGCTTTAATGTATAGTCATTTGTCATGTAGTGTAGATTGTCTTAGCAGCCATCTGTCACAAAATTTCAAAGCGAAGTGGCCCACCCATCTACAGTTTCTTTCTCACTTGGGTGCTTTTGAAAATCTTTCCCTGCATACGCACATGTACCAGCAGGTCTTGCAGCACATTTTAAAAATATATCGTTCATTAAGTCCCTTTATTTGCATCTGATAGAAATTTGCTAAAAGCTGTTCAGTCTCCAATTTCCTGGTCATATGTGGTTAAAGGGAACCTCTGGGTCCTTCAGGTGAGTAGGTAGAGAAAGGTGTTGTGAGCCTCTTCAAGAGGGAGGAGGAGAGCACTTATTCTGTGGTTGACAGTGGAGTCCTTCAGATATGTATCCCCATCCCCTCATGAAATCAAATCTGACTGGGGGTAAGGGGTGAGATTAATGGGAGAAAAACACCCATATTCCTTCTGTGATTGTGATATCTTGTCTGAAAGGGCACTGATATTTATGGTATTTGGCTTCTTTTTTAGTGCTGGTATTGTGAAGGACTCAAATTAAATCATCAATCATTTGTCAAGAGCCCTGCAACAGCTCCAGCCCTGCAACCAGTCTGTAAGGGTTTCCAAAGCAGCCACTTCCCACTCGCATAACGCCAACACAAAATACACTTTCTAGCAGTCTTTAACACATTTATAAGCATACTGTAAAAGGACAAAAGGCAGAGAATTTTGTCTCTGATACCTTAGTTAGTTTAAAACATAGAAGCCCAAAACATATATCATAGTACAATTTAAAGCAGAGCCAAAGGATTTCAGGATCACTGGAAGCAGTAGATCCCAGGTATCCTCTCAAAACAATTTGATCTTCCGTGTGTCAGCAGAGTGCCAAGGCAAAATTTCCCCATCATTGCACGTTGAAGTGTGGGATTTATAGAGTACACTTATGGAAGCCACAGGCCCAAGTGGTCTTTCAACCCATCCTTAGGCTACTAAAAATGGAACACTTTCAGACTTGTATCATCAGCAACAGTTTCCAACTGCAGAAACACTCCTACCTAGTCACACAATTACATAACCTCATCAAGCTCCATTTTTGAAGTTATATCTACCCATCTGTGAAGAAAATTCCAAGTCATCTCTCTTTTAATGGTTAGAAAAATATGAAGATTATTATTTTATTTTCAAAGTGCCAGGTGATTTTTTATTATTTGCTTTTTTTCCCCTCAGTGTTGCAACCACCAATTTCTGGAATATAATCTGCACATCCCTAGCAGAGAAATCATCAATTTTTTAAAAATGGAGATCCTTCTTGCTATTTTCTATTAGATCTTAATGCATAGCTTCCTTAAGAGGAAAAGACACTGAAGCTGACAGAAGACTTTGGACATAGTATGTGTATATATAGCAACAAACACATTAAATTATGCTAGTCCTACTAAAAAGGCATTATTTATTTAATAAAAATGCATCTGAGTTGGTTTCAAATAAATATTGTTCCCTTAAAATGTCAAAATGGCTGGAAAGGATCTGGGAAGCTTTGCCATTTCCAAAAATCCCTTTGAATCAGCATGTTGATTTTGGAGAGAATGAAACACAAAAGGAAATATACCATGTAGTACTATTTTTTGCCGCACAGTCACGAAGGAACTGCAATCAAATGTCTGCAACCATAAAAAAAAAGAGTATCTTGTTTTTCAAGTGTGTTTATGCACTAAAACACAGAAAACTGGGAGACTTTGTACTTACCCAACACATACTCTCTCTCCTTCCCTTCCCATGGTCAGTCACCACCTGTGGTGGGATTGAGTCTCATCAGCCAAGTGACTTCCCTGAGGCACCTGGGCTTCTGGGATGTGTAGTTCAGCATCATCCCCTCCTCCCCCAGTGCAACACATGAGGAGTTTCTGTATCATCAGCAGTATTTGAGAATAGTATGTGTTTGGAGGCACCCACTGAAATACAGTGTTAGATTTTATGGGTTGCCTATAATACACATTTATTGAAGGAGACATTAAATAGATTTCTAAATTAAGTATTCTGAGGGGTTTGAACAGCATTCATGGCGGAAAGCCTTTTCCAGTTATTGTTTGACATTTGGGGAAAGCCTTTCCCAGTTATTGTTTGACATTGTGTGAGGTGATATCTCTGATTGGTTTTAGCAGAGG
Source organism: Pachycephala philippinensis (assembly GCA_013397055.1). Classification (NCBI taxonomy): domain Eukaryota; kingdom Metazoa; phylum Chordata; class Aves; order Passeriformes; genus Pachycephala; species Pachycephala philippinensis. Next base: position 858,541 of record VWZT01001037.1, read on the forward strand.
GTCTTAGGTCAGGGTGACACAATACACATTTTCACAGCATTCCACATAACAGCTGGTGCTATAAAGGATGTCCTACAGTACACCTAAGGAGCCTCTTCAGCTAAAACAAGTTACATTTGATGCATCCTGATTAAAGCAAAAAACACTTTGTGCATCTACACAGCAGGGCTAAAGACTGCTTCTTCTTAAGGAAGGTTTACAGGGCTCTCTGTCTTCATTTGTTTATGTGACTTCAATTAACCTGTTAGAGCCAGGACCCGGTTATTTTTACTGCAGTTGTCAAAGAAAACTGTATAATAGAAAGAAATAGCTGTTCAAAAAGCAAAAGAATATATTTCATACCAAGGAATAAAATTATCTCACCTGAAAAAGTGAAACAATTCTGCCCATAAACTGTAGAAAAGACATTTCATTTGGGGATTATAACATATGCAAATCTTTAGAGTTGGGTTTTTTTTTAACATTCTGGAGTTATTTATGCAAAGTAGCAGCAGGTCTCAGGTTTCCAGTTATTTACAGAAAGTCCATGTGGCTTCAAGTTACATGGGTATTTAGGCTGCCCAGATTTGCAATTTCACATAGCTGTGTAGCTAGAATTAGCTCTTCCTTCAGTGCATTAGTCCTTTAGACATAAACTACATTATTACCCACCAAACTAAATGTATCTCATTGCCTTTGCCTTAAGAGATTATTTGAAAATCATATATTACTTCAAATCATAAAAAAAAAAAAAAACCAAACAGTGCCTTTCCTTTTACCCTTTTTTCCCAGATATAGTGTTACAGATAAATTCTTAGAGAGTTAGTATGTAGATGCTTATTAATACTCACTACTTGCCAAATTGCTTTGGTGTAGAAGCAGGGGAGGAGGGACAGGCATTTTAGAAAACAGCCTCCAGGGACTTTAAAACTGAATTAGTTTGATATGATTTGTTTCTGATGAACAAGTTACCAATAACTTATCACTTTCTTTTCCTCTAGGTGCTTTAAAAATACAGTCCATTAATCATTCTAGCAATTTAGGAGATATTCAGTGCACTGATCTGAAATTCTCCTCCCTTCCTCTGATTACAAACATTGGTCTGTTCTTGCCCTTTCCGGGCCCCGAGGCCTCACCTGTCCTTCATGAGTTCAGAAGCTTCGCTGCCATTGACTCCAACAGTTCCACCACACAAGAGGGAGTTTTCACTAGCTCATGGATCCAGATATGCTCAGCTGATTAAGGCTTTATTTCCTTTAACCTGTTGCATCCCAGCTCTCTTGTATGACTTGTATCTTTTCTGACTATAGTCTCAGCTGACTGGTTTGGCTGGTGCTACCAGGGATGATCCTGCTCATGGTACCTGCGATAGTGACCAGGGTAGCAGCTTCTCCAGTGAGGGTGCGCACAAGAGAAGCCATCTTCTTCATGGTCACACCATCCTGGTCATCTAATCTCTTCTTCTCTTTAACACAACCCCTCATTTATCAGTTCCATAATTTTTTATAATAGTTGATTCAGTGAGTAATCTGTGAGATGTATTCTAAAGTTCAGAAAAACTGAGGAAAGTAAAAGAATAAAGTGATATGCTGATTTCTTCCAGTCTTAGAGGAGCTGACAGAACTTGTGTTGGTATCTTTTCCCTCACAGGTGGTATAATTATAAGTGATGCATAGGCGCCCAAGATGGGAGTTATTTATTTATGTGGAATTCAGAATGTTTGATATTTCATGTGTGTCTTGAGGTTTGCAGAAACAGTACAACTGGAACGTGTAATTTCTGATAAATGTTGGCCAAGTAGAAAGAATGTTCAGACATGGCTTTTGTTTTCTTCCATTAGGACTGAAAAATGTCACTGCTACTTAAGTGTCAGCATTGTGATGCAAAACACAGAGAAGATACTTCATACATCAGCACAATAAAGCAGGAAGCAATGCCAGTGTTTTATAGTTAGAGGAGTTTAGGAAATAGCATTGTATTTTCAGCTCAGTTAGCAAAACTGTACTTAAATAGGATGGTTTTATTGAAACAGGCAAGAAACAAGTTCCTGCCATTATCCCATTTTTCTACAACACTGACTGAGGTTTTAGAATAGTTTACAACACAGTCCTCTAAAAGTCTGTTTCCCAGGTGAAAGTAATGAGTAAAAAAATTAAGCATACTCTTTCTTAGTATCAACTACTGGTTGAATGTGGGAAGCCTTTACTGTCAGTAATAATTGTTGTGCACAGCCCTGTCACTGCCATTCTTTGCCTATCATATCAAGAGGTGTAGTCAGCCTCAACAGAGGAAAAAAAGTCCAGACTTCTAAGAAAGAAAATTATTTGACCAGTCCTGGTGTTCTTAATTACCTTTATTCTACAAATGACGAATGATCAGTAAATAGCTTCATTTCCTAAAGCACTGAAAGTCCCTGTTTATTAAAGGATAAGTGTGTTATAAATCCTGCATTATCACTATGGGCACAAGGGCTACCTGGACATTTTCTGAAACCAGAATATCTCACAGGGCTTTTATCAGAAAGCCTCTCACATCCCAGATGAATTTCTGACTAAAGAGAGGGAATATCACTCTAGAGCAGCCAATAGCCCAACAGCTCCAGTAAAATCCCATTCCAATGCATTTACACTTACTAATAAATAAATTTCCAGCTATCTAAATTGAGCACAGATAATCAAAATCTTTTGTCTTGGAGCAGTCACCAGCCTGACAGTTAAAACAGTGGTTTTCATGCAGGTTATGATTCAAATTCCTGATTTAGGACCATCACCCCACATAATCTGAATCTTCTTTAGTCCAAATCAGTATTCTAAATTTATAGTGTTTTTCTGCACAGTTGAAGATTGCTACTGAGTTATTCCACTTTTCCTTTCAAAATCTCTTCCTGTGAAATGTTTTTTAACTCTCACTGAATTATCAACTTGTTTACAGTTTTTGTAGAGTGGTGCCCTACCTGGGAAAAGATTACAACTGAAGCCTCAAGTTGCTGAGACTGCAAAGTAGTTACTGCCTAGGTCATTAAGCCTTATATACAGAGCAGTTTTATACACAGATTCAGCAAAATACATAAGAAATGCAGTTACAGACCAGCATACATTTCAGTAATGTTTTGACTCAGCTCAAATGTTTTGAATTATTTACGTATTATTGTAGCTGACTATTTTAAAAAGCAAGTATTGTTCATAGTAATGTTAAATTCTTATCATAAGCAAAAATCTCATCAGTTCCAAGTTTTCCCCCCAAAACAAGCTCAGTCTTATCACTCCCACATAAAAACATCGAAACCAGAAAAGACTGGAAAAGATTTTGAAAAACTTAAACTCTTATCTTCTAGGAACATTAGCATGTGCAAATGACTTCTAATACTTATCTAATTTTTTTAGTTGTCATAGAAAGACTTATTATATATATGTATATATAGCAAAACCAGATTGCAAGATGGGCAGAAAGACCATTGCTGTCAACTGATGAATGTAGACTGGCAAATCATTTTAAGCATTCCTTTCCCATGGTTCGACATAATCCAAGCCAAGATGTGCAAAGATTTCTTCCTCACTTCCAGCTTTGAGAAAGATCCTCTGTGAAAAAAAAATTAAAAAGAAAGTCAATAAGGGTGTTAGAAAGAAATTTCAATTGATGTTTTTTGCTGTTGAAAAGGAGTTAATTTTTGACAGTTCTACCCATTGTATCCTCTATAGAATACACCGTCTTCATCAGCATGCCTACCCTGAAATGCAAAAGCAAGTTAAAAAAGAATTTTAATGCTGCTTGATGTTTTCGCTTCTCATAACTAGCTTACAACTTTGTTTTGATTTAGTTTTTCAAGACCCTATGCACCTCAGATCTAGCTTACGTTTCCTTTTCATGAGGGTCAATAGCAGGACTTCCTTCATAAAATCATAAATATTTTTAAATTAATATAGTAATGTTCTCTATAAGTGCATTCAAGCTGATTTGATGGTGACAGTAATTGTGCATAGCCAAGCATTAAAAGCATCAATTAAAAGCCAAGCTTTTTTTTCTTTACACACACTCCTGCTGAATTTTTTACAGTAAAATGCAGTTTTGTTTTTTCATACCGGCACTTCTGATAATACAGGAGATTATTTTTACACAGGAACACTCACAAGCCTACCTCCCCTGTGATTCCTGATACAATAAAGTACATAGCCTTGTGCATTCCTTTCATTACTAAAGTACAATGATAATTTTAAAAGCTGCTAAGGTAGGTGAATATTAAAACAGTCAAACCTCACAATTTAAAAGAGTTCAGAAGCAAGAAAGAACTCATTTCTATTGAAATAGAATAGTTAATATCTCAGCAATTCCTGAACCATTTGAAGTTTAAATTAGTCTTACTGTAAACAGTCAAACTCCAGTGTTTTCAAAACTTCAGGGTTGAGTTTCTAAATTTACTAAATTTCTAAATTTACTGTGAAAGAGGATCCATAATCTAGAGAACCCCCTGATAAATTCCTTTGAGTGAGTTTAGGAACACGTGTGCTGGCATTTCTGCTGTCTCAGCTGCCGAGCAATCCCTCCACGATGGCTGTGCTGTCCAGCACAGCCATGGGAATGGGTCAGGAAGAGTCCATAATTACATCAGAGTAAACCCATGGATGGTGGAGCAACTTCTGGCACCAGAGATTCACAGCCGAGAACTGACTGAGCAAAGTTGTCTCTGCAATAGCAAAGATTGCTTATAAAGCATAGACACATAATATTCCTTTTTTCCAAGGAAGTTTAAATGTCAGATTCTGGAATAAAAGGAACCTCCAAACAACACTGAACAGGAGAAATACTGTACTTTTTCACACAGACAGGAGAAGAAAAAAATTGAGAAAATACAAATTGAACAAAATAAAAGGAAAGAAGACATCGACAACTGCCCAATGGATAACAATAGTGGGGATATTTTGTTCCTCAAGCATCTCCTGGGATGACAGGATTTTAGGAATTTTTTTGTTCTTTTTTTTTTTCTTTTAGTATTACTAAGAAAAAAGAGGCAATCCATATACCTACATTACTGAAAATAAAAAAAAAAAGGAAGAATAAAAGTAAAACAAGAAAAAAACATCTTACACTTGTAGACAGATGTTACAGACACTCTTTAATAGAAGCTCTTCATATCTCTGGGACCCCAAATTGCATTCCATTTCTTTTGTTCTGTCACTTTATGTTTTCCTGCAAGCTAAACTCATTTCATTTGGTTGACAGGGAAAATTTCTAATACAAAGTATTTGATGCTGAATACCATTCTCAGTAGCTACAAGCAATGTTTCTAAATGAATCTCTAGCTGATATCTGCCAACTGCTTTAGCAATATAAGTGTTATTAATGTTAATCATAACCTATGATTTTCCTTCTGTGTCAATCTATGCAGAGCTTATACAGTGATGCAAATTTGATTATTGCATTCACTACCATTCTTTCTTGCTTTTTTTCTTTTTGCTCAAGAGAAGTAATGAACTGCTTACCTAGTTGTGATTTTATTTCATCTTCTTACTAATATTCTGCAGATCCAAAACCTGCCCCATCAACATCAATCAAATTTACAAAAAACAATGCTCTGGAGGTTCTGGTATCACTCTTCTCTTATCCCATTTAATCAATTCTGTCATTTCAATGGATGTAAATATTACATTTGTGGTTGCAAACATGACCATTAACTACACCTAATGTAGAACGTCTGCCATCAAAATGTTTTCTTATATGAATTGCTACCTCTTATTTTTCATTTTGGCATTAATGATCAGTAATACTTTTGATGAAAGGGAAGCAGAGAGTGAAGGCACAGAGCTAGCACAGCTTTATGATCTCCTATCACAGACAAAGTTCATGCAGGTTATACTTCTACTGTCACTCTGTTTCATATTATATTTTATTATGATGAATCCAGCAAAATGAAACCATTACTTAATAAAGCAGATTTCTAGTTTTAGTTATCTAAATCAGCATTAGGCAACAGCACAGCCTTCTTGAAAAGCACACATTTAATTGTATTCCAAGCAGACTGATATCCTACTGTTTATTACCAAATTGCTTGGCAATAACAGTGTGTTGCCCAATACCAAATTAAATAATCTACAACACTTGAGTAATACTATGAATAACCCTTAGCCTGTCACTATAGCATTTCATTACTATTTACCCCATCTCAAGATGAACTTAGAAAATAGTTTGAATACAAGTACCCAAAAGTCAGTACCACGTATTATCATTGAAGAAATGGGATTTGATGGTTCTGAACCAGCAGAATCTGCTGCAGAGTGAAGTACTCCAGGTTTGTATGTACATGTGAAATCCACTGTTCTGAAGATGAGACACATGGTGGAAACCTGATTAATTTCTTTCTTTAAATCCTTATAACCCTTGGTATTAGCTGAAGAACAAGAATTAAGTATGAAGTTTCCTAATTGATTACTGGCACAACTCTGCTTTATAAACTATTTGAACATTTGTTCTTAAAAAAGTCACAGCCAAGTTATGCCCTTAAAGACCAAGTAATTCCCTTCCATATCCCATTTTTCCTGCACTTTTCAGAGCCATGACTTTTATATGCTTTACAGCTGTAATTCAGAAAGAATGCAGTCATACTCTAGCAGATTTCATTATCTTTTTGAAAACTCTGACATTGTGTACAAGGCACATCCCTTCCTTTTGCAAAAGACCCTGAAGGACCATAATCATTAAGGTCTGTCTGGACTCTTTCTGACATACTATTACATGAAATAAATTGGGGAGGGGAGGAAGGGCACAGAGATTATTGCCAACAGTATCTTTTAAACAATTTACAAAATACTCTTTGATACAACTTTGCTTCTAGACAAGCACCTGGAATGTCATTAATGTACACATTTATTCTAACCTTTTCGTTGTGTTCAGGATTATGTTGCATACTTTAAAATGGCAAAATCTTACACAAGGTGTTTAGGGATTTTAAATTTAATTTTTGTCTTTTCTCAATGATTTTCATACTCTTTAACATGCAACACAGTCGCATGTTATTCACAGCAGTTTAATTACCTTAATATTTCCTTTTCTTTTAAAAATTATTAAAATGAAGATATAATGACAACATGATCATACCTAACTTTGTAGTTCTACCAGTACACTGAATGATAAATACCAAGCAGTCTAAACTCCCATCACTTTACATCTCAAATTATCACAGTGGCCATAAGCAAGACAATGATAAATGAACAACAGAAAAGAAGAGGACAGACTGTCATTTGCAAACTTGGAACTTAATTGTTCATTGTGCTTGGACAGAGTCCATTCTAAAAATAAGTTTTATGGGTAAAGTCAGTTGTAGATGAATGATGATAGCAACAGGACTTGCTTAATCATCCGTGGTAAAAGATACCACAATGCACCTTACATTTCTTACACATGTATTTGTCACTTTAGTGACATCTTCACAAGTCATCACTTATGCCAAGTCAATTGAAGATTTTTAATTAAAGATAATTGGGACAAATGAAAAGATGATGCTGCTTACATTCCTTGCAATAGCTTCTTTAGGTACGAAAGGCCATGGCATTCAGTGAAACAGTGCAATATAACATCAGACCCACAACTGATAGAACATACCTCAATGGCTTATCAGACTAAAAGTACAATGCTATTAAATTGGTCACACTCTCTTTTTCTCTAATCACATTTGCTCAAACAGCATTTGTATCCTTGAAAAAATATAAGTAGCTGTTAATTAAATTAATAAAAGAGGCTTACAGAAAGAATTGTGAAGGAAGAAACATAAGTAATGCATCATATCTTCCACATGGTTGCCAGTGGGAATGTTCCTTTGTTTACCTGACCTGAGTGTTACCCCACCTGTTCTCTGCCCCTGGGCCAGGTCTCCAGTACAAGTGTTGATGCACCACCACAGCACACAGGTCACATCAGCACTGCAGAACCTTTAGGAAGAAGCTGTGTTTACTAAATCACCCTTTTATAATGTATACCTGACAATGGGGGTATACATTTCATTACTTTGTGACTTTTGGATTATTTTGACCTAAACTCCTGCATACCAAGCTGAAAATATTCAGCTTGTGAGATAGTCTGAGCATTGCGTCAAAAAAGTCTGTACAATCACATATCCACAAAACAATGCACTGAAGTATTTTTGTTTTAACATTTCCTGCAATACTTAGATTAACTGCAGCTATCTTCTGTACTCAATGGTCCTATTTTATTGAGTTCAGTGCCAGGTTCTGACAATAAATGGGTAGAGCATTAAATTAATTCTCATCTGTGACAATTTTGAAATAAACATACACAGTAATAAAACCGACAAGTTAGAATAGGTGCAAACAACCAACACTTTCATGGGAGAATTTCTATGAATGCTATAGCAACCACTGTTAAAATATTTTTAGACAAGTAGTTGTAGTACATAAAATTGTTTATTGATATATGAATATTAAATGTAATATGTGACAATAGCCCCAAGCAACTTCTAATCCACAAAATACTGGGAGAAAAAAAATAAAAAGACATTTGGAAGCTCGAACTAGTCACATTTTCATTTATTGTATGATCAGAATTGCAAGAAAGTTTTGGGGCTTGCACTAAAAAATTCTTTAAAAACAGAAATGAGATCTGCCTGAAAGGTAAGAAAAGAAAGAAAGAAAGAACAAAGAGACCAGAAAGCAAAATATATGTTGTTCTATCAACCGTTCAAAGTTTGCAAGGCTAAAAATGTGTAAGCATCCACGTAGTGCTTTATACCTATATAATTTCATTTGCTTCCTCTTTTTGAGAGTTAAAGGTTCCTGTGACTGACAGTACATAAATCCAGTGAGAAGAAAAGGAAGGTCTCAGTGCAAAATTAAAGACATCCCAAAGGCTTTTCCATTTGACTACAGTGAGCTGTATGGATTTCTGGTGAACCTTAGCAAACAACCCTTATGAAATCATACAAGTTCACTGCTGTGTTCCACTGGGAAGCCTGAGCTGCCTCACGAGCCTGAATATCTCCATTAGCTCACAATAAAAAGTAAACTTGAAAACACAGAGGTCATAAAAAAGTCATCCTCTAGCAAGGAAAGCATAATTTTCAAACAAAAACTTGAGTTCCAAAGCCAACCATTGAATGTGTTGAATGCAGATGTCTAAGAATCCTTGGATGTGACAAGTACAAGGACCAGTGTCAAAGCAACTGAGTCAGGAAAGCCCAAGAGAAGACAAGACAGACAGGAAGAGCATATGTTTGTTTCAACTACACGCTTACATCTTCTCACAGAAAGGTCAGTCAGAAGGGAGGTAATCAGATTATACAGACTGATTGATGAAAAATTATCCAAATTCACTCCATGGCACAACTAATTGGACATTCTATTTATTGACAATTAAGTTATCGCAAATCCCAGAATAAACACTTTGAGTTGTGTATATCCTTGATCCCCATCAAATACAATTAGGTTTATCCTGGAATCATAAATATGTAGATGATAGTAACATTTTCTAAAAATAAGTAAAAAAAAAAAAAGCAGGAGAGAAGGACAGAATGGAGGACATCAGTAACAGGGTAGAAAAACACTAAAGCCAAACCAGGATGGAGGAGTTATTGAATGATTGACTTGACATGACCTCCTAGTGGTGCCTCCTATGCTAACAGTTCTTACAATACTGAACAAGCAGAGGAGCTTCTGCAGTTCAGCACTTCCATATGGAGAATGAGTCCAACACACATAACAAGACAGGGAGATAAAACTGAAGAAAGCAGTGAAGAGAAAATTCCAGTGGAATTTGAGTTCAGACATTTCTGAATTGGTTTTTTTTTCAGGAAGATGCAAACTCAGACTAAATTATCTAACGTAATAACTCAGAACATTTTACTCAAGCCAAAATTTACAGAACCACAGGGATTTACTCCAACCACCAGCCAGTGAAAAAGCAAACAAGGGCACCTAAAATAGAGCAAAAGTCTGGATAAACTTATTTGGGTCTTAGTTAAGACTTAGAGCAGATTGAACAAAAAGCATAAGCTATTTTTGTTTTATCAGAATGGATAAATGGGTTAGTGGGTTTCTGAGAAGAAGGTACAGGCAGTGTCTGGAAACTGACTCAGCAAAAGGAGCCGCTACAAGGGAGGGACAGGAAGGATGTTGCAAACTTCAAGTGTTTCAATTACTTCCTGTTCAAAAGTTCTTTACTTGCAAAAATATATTCCCACGTTCCTCATTATCAAAGCAAACACTTTCTGGAGTGAATTTTTGCAGCAGGAACTTGTCAATTAACTAGTGCAGCTAGTAGCTCTAAAAGGTATAAGCCACAAGGTCTGAGGAAACATATGAGAAAATGCTTAATAATCCTTCATAACAATAGCTAGGAACTGATTTCAAGGAAAATAAGCATTTTGCTGACATAATTATCATGTGTTTTTGTCTATATTTGAGTTTACTAACCTAAAGACAAGCATCATTACTTGGTTTATATTTATTTAATTGATTATTATATGATTCATAATAATACAAGAAATGTGAGTGAAAGCTAGCCTCTCCCAAGCGTATTTCTTTAAAATCTTCCCTAAATACCTAGCTCCATGCTATTTTCTACCCTTACCATATGGAACTTGAGTCACTGAACATCACCATAAGTAGGAGAGTGGGCTGTGTTTTATATGCTATATGTCAAAAAGGAATACATATGGTAATAGAGAGAGATTTTTACTAAAATTACTAAGAGGAGCCCAGAGCCGCCATCAACACGTAAAAATTATTGACATCGGTATCAGAATTTGGTGATACCAATGTTAAGCCACAGGTCTATGATTCCATTTCTTTTCAACAGGTGAAGGTGCATCTCCTCATCTATCCACAACTGGGTGCAGCCCATGCACCAGGATTTATTTTCATCTGTCATTCAGATCTGTCCTGTTGTGCCAGGCAGCCTTACCTTCAGCACCACAACCATCTCCATTCCCACTCTAGTGGCCTGCCATGACAGAGGTGAAAGCAGGCTTTGCAAACATTGAGCAGGAAGCCAGCAATCTTCTCTTCCATTTCTATGCTACTATTAACTTTACAAGAATGAATGTTGTATATCTGTGGTGGAAAACATAAATACGCTCTGAGCTTCAGCATAACAAGTGGCTTTGCAATTTTACACCACTTACAGACCCAGAATTTTGTAAAGCAACTGTAGAGAAAACTTTATGGAAGATCCATAAATTCCTGCAGTGCACTGACTGATAGGAGATTGAGTGTCTTCAATCACCAATGAAAGTATGGGAATACAACATAACACTGATCTGTAAAATAGTGGCTACTTCTCTGAAGTCTCCAGCTGACTCATCAGCTAGACAAACTGCTAACAAGAAACACTGTGTTTAGTAACTTTTACAGCAAGCACAATGATGTTATGAAGAGGGTGGGGAGGAAATAGAGGAAGAAAAAAAGGCTAAGTAATGCAATTTCCATATAAAAATGCATACAATCCTGTCATTGTGCTAGAGCTTTCAAATAATTGTACTCAATGATTGTCTTGCGTAGTATGAACAGTGCCAGAAAGTAACATGGAAAAATGAAACTTCTTCATGGTACTGATATTCATATTGCTATCCAGCCTGAGGGACAGTAGCTCATTCCACCAGTACTCAGTCAGACAACATTCTCAACATGAAACATTGCTTGATGAAAAAAAAAAACATTACAGAATCAAGGCCCAAGGTACTATGTAGTAATTACCTGCCAGTATTTAGCTTCATAAGGGTCAACACACGTTGTTTATATTTTGTGGATAGTTACAGCGTCTGAGAATCTGTCTTCTAGTACTTTCCTAAACAACATGAGTAACAATTTTCAGGTGCTTTTCCTTCTTTGCTTTTCCCAGTCTTTTTCATTTTTTTGTTTTTTGGAGAGGTTCGTTTTTAAGACCGGCTATTGGTGATTTTTGATTTGCTTGTAATTAGGCATTTTACTAAATATTTAAGCTATGTTTATGAATGAGACTACCAACAGTGCAAACTTTATTATAATTACAGAACATAAATGCTGAAGTACTAATTGTGCTAGAAATGTAAAGTATGTCAACAAATTCAATAATAATATCCCACAACACTGTGCAGACACTGTGCATTTTTCATTTGACAGTATCATAACAGTTTTCAGTACCAATAACCTGAAGTTTCTCTGACTTTATTATCCCCATGTGTAATTTTCATGTTTAACTGGTGTTTCTGCAGTAATATTCACATCAGCATGCCTGCCTTAAAACAAAAACTAATCTGTTCCTAATCCAGCTACAAATAAGATGATAAATAAATCAGAGAGAAAAAAATTACTCTTTGAAATGACATTACAACAAACCACGATTGAAAAAGAAGTATTGCAAGTATTACCCGTTGACTTGATACCCTCAGGCAAAATCATGTGTCATGGTACTGATGCAAAATAATGCAGTGGAATTTATTCTAATAATTCTAGGCATGAATAATTTTTGAAGGTAATAGGAGCCGTAATCATAAATTCTCATTTCGTTTTACCACTGGACATGTCCTGTGCTTTTAATCAGAAATACCAGACTGGAATATTTCCCTTAAACTCATCTCCAGGTCTTGTTACAGGTTTATTGATATTAAATTCTAAACAGTAACAAGTAAATTAATCAAGTAAAATAGAAGAATCAGGCTGATATTAGAATGTTCTAGGCACTTACCCAACTATTTCATAACATAGTGTAACAAAATATCTTCATGTTTTCTACATGCAATCTACTTACTCCAAGTAGTTTTGATGAAGGAGAAAGAAAAAGACCAGCACTGAAGCACTGACAGTTTGAGAAATGAAATATTAAAAAACATTATCTGTTGACTTAACAGAACCTGCTAAAATTTAGTTTGTAAACAAGACTATGTTGTACATAAAATGGAACCATTCTCTGTTTAAAATGACAGATCTGTGGTTACTTTATTGCAAAACACTACATTGTTATGCATCCAATCTCCCAGTACAATTTTAAAAATTAAAAACATTCCATGGTAAATAAACAATATAATACATTCCCATCCAGACTAAACTGTTTTCGGTTTGGGGCACACAAAGTGAAAGGAAACTTGGAACTTCCTATCTGACAACCCAGGCAAAAATTTTAACATGTTAAGTAGCATACTGTTGTAAACAAAAACAGAACAAAAACTTACTGTCCTCTGTAGTTCTCTGACAATCTCTGCACTATCACAAAGTCTTTAAAAATATTCTCAGGGATTATTTCCTTTTTTGCTTTCTCTACACTCATGTTTCACTTTGAGTCTATGCTGTTTACAACAGCTTTGTCAAATATGGTTAAATATTGGGTTTTTTGCATTTTGCCTTATAAAGCTTTGTAAGAGTGAATGAAATGAGAAAAATGCAGACTCCTGGATTTTATGAAACTCACTTGTGAGTAGTTCACATGGGATTATTATAAGCAAACCACTTCAGAAGAACTTTATTGGGATTGCAAAATCAAAGACCTGCAATTTAAGAAATCCCAGAGTGTGGTTGATTAAATTTTAACCTTAATTCAATTTTCCTACATGTATCTGCATAGAGACTTCATTTCTTCAAAGAAATGCTGCTTACTTCAAATCCTGTAAGATACTTAGGCTTTGTTCACTAGGCAGGAAATGTATTGTGCTACAGGGCTAACAAATATTTGCTGACAGCACTGACACAATCTTGAGTTGCAGGCCGATGTGGGATCAATCAGTCTTAGGAAATTGAGCTTTTATAATCTGTTCTAGCTCCCTGTCTTTGCTACTCCCCTATGCTAAGTTGTTGATCTCTGCCTTCAGATTTCTAATGTAACTCTAGGCTCCTCTCATACCATATCCAGAGTTAAGTGAGATATGCGTGGTTTACTCGGTTATTTGGGGAAACTGAACGTTTACCTATTTCTTGTTGCCAGCTTAGAGCATTAGCCTGATGAATTTAATTTATTTTTCAGTCCATCAAGCTTCCACTCATATCTCTTCCCTGTCATTCTATTTTCGTGCCTCTTTTCAGTTGTCTCTTCAACCAACCCGAATTCCTTTCCACAGTGGAGCTGCTAATTAAATCTACCCTTTCCATTCCCCATTGCTTTTTCCAGCCACTCTGCACTTCCTTATCAAACCTGTACATCCACCACTCCTTTGTGACTCCCTATGCCATTTTTCTCTGTGGTCCTCAGCTGCTTCCTTTTAAAGCTTCTTCTCTACGTAGCTTCTTCTCAAGTTAATTTCTTTTTTCTTTTGACAGAAAATATGAGACTTGGTAACCTACCCCACATTTGATAACTTACCCCAGCATATTGATTGAATAATTGAATTAAAACAATTGAAAATTATTGGTTCTGTACTGCCCTAGAAATTAAAATGAGTAAAAGGTATAGTCAAAATATTCAGGATCTGCACCTACTTATGCATCTTGAGAGACGTCTTTTCATTAACAATACAGGTTTCACTGAACTGCTCAAAAAACACACCGTGCAAAGGAAATGACAATTAGGTACTTTTGTCTTTGTGTTAGATGTACAGCTTGCTGTTGCAAAGAGATTAGGTTTAGCTAAATATATATATATGAATTACATGCAAACTTAGTAAAAATGACCAATATGCTGTATGTGAAAGATTTAAAATGCTAAGAGAACACTGAGGAGAAGGACACTTTGTAAGAAAATGCATAATCATTTTTTAACTTACCAAGAGGTAAGAAAAGTAGATTATTTTAATTATAATTTTTTTTAAAATAGACCAGGTGCAAAAAGAAAAAATTCCCATATGCAAATCACATATGCAATTTCCACTTTCCTGAGAGTGAGGAGAATTGAAACATAAATGAAAGTATGTGCATCTGTTTACAATGACTCAGTGTTTAATTGTAGTAATCACAGAATCACAGAATCGATTAGGCTGGAAAAGGCCTCTGAGATCATCAAGCCCAACCTATGACCCAACACTACCATGTCAACCAGACCATGGCACTGAGTGCCACATCCAGTCTTTCCTGAAAACATTTCTGGGGACAGTGACTCCACCACCTCCCTGTGCAGCTCGTTCCAATGCCCAATAACCCCTTCTGTGAAGAAATTCCTCCTAATATCCAAGCTAAATCTCCTCTGATTCAGCTTAAGACTATGTCCTCTTGTCCTGTCACTGTTGCCTGGGAGAAGATACCAAGCCCCACCTGGCTACAACTTCCTTTCAGGTAGTTGTAGAGAGCACATTGGAAATCAATATTATTAACTTTGGATCTTTATGTTTACTGTAGCTTTAATCCAGTCATTGTTGCAGATGTCTAAAGCAAACTCTGCAGCTGCAGCATGTTTAATTCATCAAGATGTTCTCAAGGCTGATTATATCACCATTATAACTTTATAATTTTAGAGCAGGATCTGCCAAAATAAGACTGTAACATCCAGTTTTACAGAACCATAAAAAATGTCTCTTTAATGGTGCAAGTAAACTTCTGCAAGCATCTTTTTTCAGTGAAAGGTAGTGTGGAGTAAATGTTCTCAGATGATACCAATAAACTGACTTAGAGACTGTAATTACTGAATACATAGTTAAACACTGTGAATATTACACAACTTTATGTAATAAAATGAGGTTATAAAATCATAGACAGCTCTTCCTGGTGATACAGGTTTTTGAGAAGTAATGTCTTGGGCAGTGAAAGAGAAGAATACCTGCTTGAAAAACAAAGCTGCCTTTTTACTAGGAGACATATTTATAAAGTTCTGGCAAGTGCAGGTAACCGCCCAGCCACCTGCAATCAGTCTGGCTTCCTCAGAGCTGTTTCTGTCCTCTAAGCCAAGCCACCACAGGACTTTTTGCACCAGCATGGTCACTGCCAGGTAAGCCACGTTCAAAATAAAAGTCACGACACAGATGCAGACTCAGCCAGAGGAAACTTTGAATATCATGAGGGACACTAGAAGCTCAAGGATGTTGCCAGGCATGGCTGGATGGGCTGCCTGCTGCAAACACTGAGGCTGTCTGTGAAGCAGCTACTCAGGCAAAAGATGAGCAGTAGCAGGACTCAGACACTGAAGCCAGCTCACCAGAGCATTACCATCATAAAATAGTCATTTACTGGGGCTATAATCACACCTTCATTTGGCTTTACAGATACATGCAGAGTCAGTCAGGCTTTTCCTAGATAGGAATTCATTCTGCAGGCAAGTGGTAAAAGACTGTGCAATGCTGATGGTGACAATTGACTGCAGGTGAGCTTCACAGTGTAAAAGATAATAAATTTCCCCTCTCATGCCTGTTATGGTTTCCCAAGAAAAAGTAAATTTTCTCCTAAAAAAGCTGGGATCACAGAATCTTACTATATTCAGTGTAATTGCACAGCACTTAATGACTTGCAAAACTGGGTCCCATTGTGAAGTTTTCAGAGCATCTTGTGAGTTTGTTATTCAGAACAGTTATATAAACCACCTCTCTTGTTATTCAACAACTAAATAACATTTCATGCCATTCAAATTAATACAAGGTTTTTTAAATGCAAAATTGTCATCAATCAGTCATCAGTATAGTGTCATTTTTTTTCCAATATTTCTCTAATAGAAAACATTAAGGGATATATTCCCCATCTTAAATTTACATAGGACATAAAATTAATAATTGCTTTCTGCTCCAATGACTCTTCAAAATAACACTGAACTCATGATCCTTCTCTTACAAAAAAACATCAACCTACAATGTCAGTGCAAGAACATTCATATGCAAATAACTCAGTCAATCTATTATACCCTAAGAACTCCATGAATTCTTTCACAAACAAAAAGCAATGCTAATTATTTACATCACTTCATTTTGCTGCCCTGAACTGCATAAAGTAGTAATTGGATTTGAAAGGGATTTTCTGCAATATTGTGAAAATATATGGGTTTATATAAGCTATAAAACAGAATTTACAAGACAAGTTCAATACTCCGATCTCACACCTGGTTTAAGAATCTCCATCGGTGAGTGGTGTATGAAGTGCAGGAGAGAGACACTTTCTACATGGCCACAATCCAGCCATGAAGCTGTTCTACATGCCATCCTTAGAAATCTCCTGACATGAAATAGGAATAGAGAAAAGTACCTGCAGTAGTTTAAGGCCTCCAGCCCACCCCACCCCACTGCTTATTGAGCTCAATTCTCTCATGCTCAAAAGATAACAATTTGAGGAAATATATCACTCAGAATTTCTAGCATGGAACTGTTGAAGTTAGTTCCTGTTTTATGCAGAGCTGGTTCTGAGTAGCTGCTGAACAGCAAACAGCATCGAGAAAAATAAATATATTCTGAATGAAAAGAAAAAGCAATAGGGAACCCCACTGCAGCTGAAACTGTGTGATGCACAGTAAGGGAGCTTGAAACCTCGGTCTTTACTGTAACTCCAAGGAATAGTTTCCAAATAGTTACCAAAATGTAAAAAACAAACGAGAAGAGGTTTATTTTCCTATGGATTCTGAAGTATTTGGAAATGGCGCTAATTTTTTAGTTAATTTAGATAAGGAAGTTTAGTTAGGAAGCAATAGTGAAAAAGGTTGCTAAATCCTGCATTTTAAAAAGTAATATTTACCCACAGTATAAGTGCTAGGGCTGGGTTTTGCACAGAACAGCAGCTCTTTCAGAAGCATCTTCTGTAGTTAAGTTTGGGATATACTCACAGCAAGCTGCACTGAGAAAGATGATACATGGATTTGGCTGGCTGAGAATCACTAGAATGCAAGTTCCCAGGATTCCCAGAGAAGAGACAGTTCCAGGGAACAGTATTTCTACTTAACACATGTATAGTCACACAAAAATAATATCACACTGCCTTTTGAACGGATCTAATCAGTACAAGCCTAATGAATTTTACCTTGTTGGAGTTTTCCTACTCACTTATCCTGGGTGTTCCATAAAAATTATGTAATTATCAAAATATTGCACTGAAAAAAAGTCACAATCCAACAGAATCTAGTTTACCAGGCACTTTAAAAAAATCCAAGCCTATTTAAGCTCCTGCCAGCTTGCACATCTTCTCAATGACCTGCTTGACAGGCTAGTACTGGGAGCCTGAGTTCAAATGAGTCATTTTAAGTACTTCAGAGCCAGGGTCCCCAGAGCTCCTTGGCTCCATGGGCCTGGAGCAGCCAGGCAAGCAAATACCTCAGAGCTTTCAGCCCCAAGAGCTGTCTGAGCTTTGGAGCAATCTGATACACGGATTTTTTCCAAAGCCGAGATTCAGAAAGAAATTCCTTTAGCAGAAAGTGTCAACATTTTGACTTTCCCTCTAAGAGACCAAGCAAATTTTGAATAATCAAAATTCTCCATTAAACCTTTGTTCTTTCTTCTAGGGAAAGACAAAATACTGGGTGATCAAAATTCTTAAACTGAAATAGCTTTTACTTCAGTGGTTAAATACTACATTACTGCACCTTTCAATCATGGGAACTAGGTTTTACTGTTGGGAAGTGAGATTGAGGAAGGCTAAATAACCTGCTTAAAACTACAGAGAAAATTGGGCTACAGAGCGACACGAGTTGCAAACTGAAAGTCAAACCTCAGGACCATCCTCCTTCCTTAGAGTCTGTATTACAACAACGTGTAGACCCTTAATCTCACATAATCATCACTTCATGCTAAATATCACAATTCCTTCTCGTGCTGCCTTTTCACAAGCCAAGTTAGAATTACAAGAGGGAGCAGAAAACATTCAGAGAACAGAGAACGTGACAGCCTGGAAGTTGTTTGACTGTGCTCTCTGATGTCTGACCTGGTACGTGATCCTTTGGCTGGCTGCAATCTTGTTCTACCAGCCAGTGCAAAAATCCAGTAACAGAGTCCAGCTGCAGACACCCTCCGCAGGGCCATTCTGCATAACAAAGATATTCTTCTCTAGCTAACAGCACCAGAGTTCTAGTGGTACAGCCACTAACAACATTTGCAGTTCCTGAATCTTATTCCAGGTTGCTTATACAGTAAAAGGGCATTCATACCTCAAGGACAGCTCCTTTAAGAATAGAAATCCTGTGGTTTGAAAGCCACTTTAAAAATCACTTTGAAGATAATAAAACAGTAAGTGAATGACACGTCTTACATTTTCCTGTAAACATATGATAGTTACTCATCTCTAAAGACAGATATTTAAAAATAAAACAGGTTTAGAGTTATATCTTCTTTAGTTAGATCCACTATATCTCTCTCCATTTCACCCAGGTAAAAAGCTGTCAAGATGTGTCAAAACTTGCCAACAACTGCCCTAGTACACCACTAGTCCAGAGACAACGCACGTTGTAACCAAAAAACCTTTATTGTGGGTTAAGGGATAATTGCTTCCTAATCCAACACAGAGGAGTGTCAAAACAACCACTGATGTCATGGTCAGACTGTCATTTACAGACTAAGGTATTCTCCATTTCTGAGGAAGAGCCTACTCTTCTGCTGGCCTGACTTATGCTTCACACAGAAAAATGAATTTTTTTTTTTTTTNTTTTTTTTTTTTTTTTTTTTTTTTTAACAAAACCATTTCTATTTTTCTTAAAGAGCATGTTGTTCATTCATGAATCAGGAAAGTTTTACAATGAGAATTTTATTTCCCCAATCATAAAAATGCCATGCCATTTGTAGCAGTAATAATGCCATTAGACACAGGGAACATACCATTTCTCTTTCTTCCTCATGACTGATCAATGAACTCCATTCTGTAAGAGTGGGGATCATAGTAAGGTTTGACCTCCAGCTGGTGTAAATCACAGGAACTACATACCTCAGGGTGGTAGATACGAGTGCTGATTTCCATACCTTTAGTCTACAGTTCTACAGACACATGGATTTGGACATAACACTTATCTTTTTACGTAAAAGAGGCTGACAGATAATTGGTAGCAAATTTTCAATTTTTTTGTCACAATTTTCCTACAAAAGGAAGACCTACAAAATGCTCTTCTTATTACAGAACTGAAAAAATCATTAGTTTGATAATTGCACACTGTCTTCCAAAACCAACAAATATACAAAAAAGATTCACACTAGAAAGAAAAAAATAAATCAAGACCGAGGAATAATTTCACAGTGTAACTTTGTAACGAGTCCCTGGAGAAAATTTCTCTTCCTTTTGTTCCCATCTGCAAAGCTATGTAATTGATTCCTAACTGCTGTGTTAATGCTCCCTATTCCAGGCAGAATCCCTTTGGAAATACATTAAAGTAAGCAGGACTCTCTCCTGATGCAACCCTTTGAACGCTGGGATCTGGGATTCTGTGACACGCATCACATTTCAAGCAGTGGGCCACAGTGCAAGCATCTGTGCCAAAGGGCTGATAAATATTAATATAGAAGAATAAAGTATACTGAATTATATTGAATTATATTGAAATATAGAGCAAATCAGGAAATTGTTTCCTTTTATAATGAATGACATTCTCTTACAAGCACTGTTACATTCCACCAAATAAAAATTAAATAAGAGCAAATAATATTTGCTATAGCATGGTTTATTAACATCTTATAAAGACTTGCAAAATTTTAAATTATGACAGGCAAGAGTTTTTAAGGAAAGCACCTGGTCTTCAGCAGGATCAAGAATTAGTTTGACTCTTCCTGATCTTCCTACCCCTTTTGTTGTACACACACAGAGACTAAAAAATGGAAAAGAATGAAGCAAAAAGGATTTGGTCCAGCTTCCAAATTCCACCCCAGTCAATACCCCAGTGACTGTTAGAGTTGTGCATGAAGGTGTTTCTGTCTGGACAGAGCCAGCAACATAAAATAATCTCTCTTCAGCAAAAAAAGAGAGAAATATGGAAAAGATGTGTTTCAGTTTTTACATATGGTGCCTAATTAACCTTAATTAAGGTTGTGTTGAGGGATCTTGAGCAGTTTGCACAAGGGATATCTGCTTCCTGTTTTTAGCTTCGAGAAAGGAAGATTTTCTGCCACGAAGAGAAATGTACTTATGAAATACAAATGTTCATGTTCCAATCCAATTTTACGAGATGGTACGGATAAAACACCCATGTTTTTAGTGTTCCCTCCTAGTCAAATAATTTTAAAAGAAAAGCACTAGAATTACAATAAAGTAGATTCTCTACTCTTCATAGTTTAATGTAAAAAATAACCAACAAACCAACCCTAAACATTTGACGATTTGGGCATATGTTCCCTTGTGTAAAATTACTAATTGTTTTTATCACTTATTTTAAGCTTACTACCCTGATGACCCTAAAAATGAATCCAACTTGGCAGCCACATAATTTGCTGCAAACTTCTCCTCTTCCACTATGGGCCATCATCTCAAATTTCACAGACAGACACCATTGCTGTATTCTGCACATTTCTGATCTTATTACACACTGGGTGGCAGTATGGAAGGTTTTTTGTTCAAAATGTCATTTGTGGGAATAACTTAATACAAAATTGCAAAGTTGAAAATAATTTTTTAATTTATTTGAATTTAGCACATTAGATTATAAATATTAGAATACTTGCCAGGGAGTCACCTCCCTGCTTCTTGTTAGAATAACACTACTTGAAAAAAGAGCCTGCGTTAAACAGATTATAACTTCTGTGCTGCCTAGTCTGAAATTTTTCATATTGCATATCTGCCTTAGAAGTCGCTTTCTTTCTGGAAAAATTCATCTAACGTAATTTAGATACTTCTGAGACTGCAGCAGAAACAAGAACAGTATTCTGCTGTGTCAACATACTAACACATATTAACATTCTTGTGTTTGAAATCTGCAGTGCATCTGTGGTTTACAGCAAAAAAAAAAAAAAATGGAAGCAAACTAGCTGTGCTTGGGATCAAATGAAAAATGGCAGACTTAGATATTGGTGGGGGAGAGGGGTGATGACAGATTGACATTTGAAAGCAAAGTCCCTCCCTGAAAGGGACAGCTGACCCATTCATGTACCTCATTTGATGCATGAAAATTGTAGATTAAAGACTTTGTGGTCAACACAGTTGAAATTTTCCCTGAAGATTTGCTCTGGGGGTCTTGGGTTTGGTTCAGTCTGGTTTTTGGTTTGCTGGGTTTTTTTCTTTGCCTTTGTCAAGAACTCCTGCCTTATGATAAGGAATAAGGAAGATTTTCTGAGTTTTGCTTCTCAGCCCTCTCACTAGGTCCATTTCTCCAGTTTTGGGCAGGACAACTGAGGAATTCAGGAAATGTAAGTTGAGACTCAGACACGTAGAAGGTCTGGAGATTCTGTTACAGTTACAGCTGATGGTTTTGGGAAACATGACATGGGTATACACATTTCTTTGTATTTTTCAAATTCCCAAGGCAGATACTCAACAGGAGAAACTTCAGGTTGGACACTGCAAATGCAGGGCCCTTGAAATCAATGGATGTTTAAGACCTTAAATCTTTCTCTTTTTCAGCTCTTTACTTGAAAATCTGTGATGACAAGAGTCTTGCTTCCCAGAGGACACTGTGAAGATAAACTCATCATTTATCTGTGAAACATCCTGGCTAATCCAGTCAAAAACACACGGAAACACACATTTTCTTTCCCGGAAGGATTTAAATGGTATGTCAGTTATAAAGCCTGAACATTATCAAGAAAAAATAATACTGATTGATGTTGTTCATGAATGGACAGTGTCCATTTTGCATCTCTGAATGCCTCAGGGCTCTGAGTAAAAGCAACAGATATAATGATACATACTCATACACCAAGCAGGCAAATTTTGCTGCACACAAAAAATAACACTGGCGTTCCTCAAATTCTTTGGTTTTCCCTAGCACCATTTTCTGTTACACCCAAAAAGCTATTGAACAGAGCACACATTAAAGTGCAGATAATAACACCAGCCATATTATGTTTAGGCAAAGAGTTCATATTTTGAATGCTTTCAAAATATAAAAGACAGGCAGAAATACACTGACATCATCCCTGAGTTTGTGAAGAAACATTCTCTTCACAGATTTGATAGCATCTTTATCTACTATTGATTTTATGTTTTCTTCTGAAGCATCTAGTATTGACAATTGCTGGAGACAGGATATCTGACTAAATGGATAATTAGCCCAATAATTTCCCCAGGTTTCCACGTGAACTGAGGATGCTATAGCAGCATCTGGGCCTGACAAGCACATATGGAGACAGCTGAAACGGAGTGATGGCTTAGATCACTCCTGCATCTTAGACAGAAGCAATGAGACAATCCTGCATGTAAGTAGGGGTGCTAAAAGCAGTCTCCATTCTATAAGGAGCATGTAGGAAAGATTAATGTAAAGTCTTGACATGGTACTCCTGCCTTTTCCTATAATGACATCAAAAAGCATCTTCAGTATTGATTTTTGCTTATTATTTAAATGGCCTAATACAAATACAGACATTAAGCCAGATAAATGCAGAGATCAGTATAACTGCAGCCAAGAGCCTTTATACCAGAAATTATATCAATTACTCCCCAGGCTGCCAAGCCTGACTAAAGAGAATTCCACACAGACTCCTGAATGGAGGGCTTTAAAAGCACGATGATCCCTGATCTCTACTTAGTGTCATACCCTGCAAAAACTTCCTCAAGCCTTCTAACTGAGCCAGTACCACTCAATATCCCCTCTCCTTTGAAATGTCAGCCCAATACCAGCTGAAATTGTGCCTGGGACACAGAAATGACCTCTTCTTCTGAAACGGGACAGTAAAATACCTTTTTCAAATATTCACAGATGGGTTGTTCTCAGTTTTGTGAAGGCCGCGCAGTTCCTATCAAACACAAATGTCTAATGCATGTTTCTTGTTACATTTCAGGAATTACCTCACAATTGCCAAAAAAAAAAAGGATTTCCAGACTTACTTGTTTGGATTTAATCAGGCTATTCCAGTGAAACTAAATCTTGTGAAGGTGGAACTGTTTTCTATCACCAAATAGACAATCAGGCTAAAATATTCTATATACTTGAATACAAAAAATGAACTGGAAATGCAGACTCAGAAATAAAAACACGTTCGCTTTATTTCTGAGAGTAAACAGTACCTTTCTCCTGTCATATAATGCATGGTTATCCAATATCATCTTCCTTTCATGTGAAGCATACCTCCGCAAATCACGGCCAAATTGCTGTCAAAGATATAGCAAATATCAGCCATTTTCACAAACCAAAATTGTTATCCTTCGCGTAAGAGTTCTAACACCAAACCAAATAATAAACTTACAAGTAAAAATTACCTCTATTAAAAGAATATAGCCTGATAAAACTAATCATCTGAAAGGAAACATTTTGATAGGGAATTGTCCATCATTTCAGTCAGTTACTCTGAGAGTAGTTGGGCTCTATAAGAAAGAAAACTTGTGATGGGCTCCCACAGTCTGCAGGTGAACTAGCTCAACAGGGAGTAGGAGCTCAGTGAGGCAGAGAAAAATGCAGTCATTGCCTACATCCAAAGGGCCTCACACTGTGGGTTTTTAGTGTAGGCACCTATCTACAGAGTTGAGAGAAGGGCTTTTAAGTTGCCAAACACTTCCAGGATAAGAAAGGACCCCAAAGTCTGCAGAACTTAATCCAAAGTCCAAATAAATACATTTTGTTATCTCAAAAAAGTGACTGAAGTAACTCATAAGCTCAGCAGGAGAACACATCCATTTCAACATTTTGCCTGGTCTAAACCATCCTGCTTTCAATTAACCTGAGTAGAACAGAGTGGCAAGGCACCAGTACGGCTTCCAACACATCAAAAAGATCATTCAGAGCAGGCTCAGGAGTTCTCCATTGTACCATGTAATCACCCCCTAAGAAAATGAACATCAGAAGGCAAACATGCCAAACAGATTAAAAAATTATTCTGTCTGGAGAGAGATTAATCATTTGAGTTTTGAGTTTGCATTAGGTATAACTTCTTGTTTTGAAAATAGTGTATTATTTTATATTATGCCAACTAACTAGTGTCTATTATGAAAGTAGCTATCATTTCAAGCTTTCTTAACTTATTAAAACATATATCAAAATATATTTTATTCTAGTTCAAAACTAATTTTAAAATTTTTCCAGTTTTTTACAATTTAAAAGAGTCAATTAAAATGCAACTGAAACAAAACATTTGATCTAATCCAAAGCGAAAGATGTCAAATCGTTTTCAATTTCCTACAAAACAAATTAAGTTCCAATTCAGAACATTCCTCAAATATTTAATTTCCTGTAAAATTATGTGGCACTTTCCAAACCATCTCTCTACTCAGTAACCATTTAAATTGTTTGTTAACAGTATCATGATGTAAAAAGACAACATAACGGACCAAAAACCTAGCTCTCCAGTTCATGAAGCTAAACACTAAGCTTCAAGGAAAATAGATCTTAACTCCCCTAGAGAGACATCCATAAATGCTAGTGATGAATTCATCAGCTCCAACCCACGATCAGGGGTGGATGACAGCATGAAATGTGATGTGTGGACATCAGGAATATTTTTTTTAAATCCATGAACTCCGAATGGTCCTGCAACAACAAAAACATGTTTGCAATGCTAAGAAAACATATACTGTTGTGGTTACTTACCCTGGAGCCCGTCCAGCCTAACAGAGCATATGCGTATTGCTCAAAGGGGGTTATGACCAGATCCACACGGATTGCCTTCCAGTCTTTGACTTCTGCCATTTCCAATTTTTTTGACATGTTGCAAGTGCTGTTGTCTACTCTTGGCTGATATAATTTTAAAATTGCAAAACACTTCTGAAAATGATCCATGGCATCAACTTTCCTGCTTGGCAGCTGTTCCTTCACAAATGTTGATTCAATGATATCACAATAAAGGAGTAAGCCCTAAAGAGAAGATATTGTTCACACTGAATTGCTGAACTGGTTTTACTGTCATTCCAGAGTTTCTAGGCAGTTGTCTTTAAAATTCATGTGAAGTGTAATTTCAGTAAACAAGGAACTGTGCCAGGCCAAATCTCAGCTACGGAGAGTCATGAAACAGCTTCGGCTTTTGGAAAAATATCTGAGGGAAATCTGCACTGGTAGATATCTGACAGTAGTGATATCCTGCCCTGTAATAAAGATACAGTATTTGCAATTCTTCTCCTCCCTCCTTTTCTCCTAAGCCTTTTTCTAGTTAATGTGAACAGAAATTTCTGAGTAAGGATTGACGTGTTCCCATGCGGCAGACATCTAGAAAAAATGCTTAGTCCAGCGCACAGTCTTGTTGACAGATTCCAAAGTGGAAGATTCCATTTGGACTGTATCTGTTGCAGGAGATTTCCTTGTGACAAGGTCTGGAGTCTCCAGAGAGCTGGAAGATCCCTGCCCATGTCTTTTGCTCAGAGGGAGTGTCCATTTCTTTAGGTCCTTGGATGGCTTTCTTGTTTCTGCTTTGAAATCACTCAAATGTTTACACATTCTCCTTCCTCTGGACTAGGGGCTTTTTAAAATTGCAATGTTGAACTGAGAGTGTCTGGAAGTGGTTTTATTCGCTGGCTGTCAGTGGTTAACTACAATGGTGGTGTGGTTTAGGAATGGTATTCTCCAGTTTAGTAGCCCTGCTACCCTCCTCTCACTTCTCCCTACTCCCCTCAGTTGAAAGCATGAAAGGCAAAGATCACGGGTTGAGATAAGAAAACAAACAGTAACAGCAACAATATTAACAACAAAAGGTATAAGACAAAGAAACGATCTACATGCAAAATACCAGACCATTTGAACTACCACACTTTCTCCCACTGGAAGGAACACCCTTCTTCTAGGAAGAGAGAAAGTCCCTTTCCCCCACCCCTGGCAATGATATAAAGGGGTGTTGAAAAATGATATCCAGTGGTATTAGGGTCTGGCCACACCCCTTTCCTCTGATCTGGGCAGAAACCAGGACAAAAGGTCTCCAGATGAGACCGCTTAATGCCACAGGTAAAAATGAACTGATTTTTGGAAGAATACCTCAGTATTAAAAAACAAATTTTGATTACCTTTTCTTGATTATTTCTCTTCTATAGTGCAGGTATGGTAACTTTGCATGACAATATCTTAAATGCCTTAGAGAATACAGTAATAAAATTACTTTTATCACTCAGAGCTATAATTATGGCCAAAAAAATAAACCATAACAAAAACACTTAACAGGATATGATTTCCATGAAGAGATACTGATAGGTATTACTACATTTTCAGCTTCCAGCTTTTTCTTGATGATAGTCCCAAATTAACAATCCCATTATTTTACTGGAAATCAGTTAAAGGCTTTTTTATGGGTCAGTGAGCCAGCCTTTTAAATCATAACTATTTTATTTTAATTGACATTCTTCCACTTCTTTGGATTTTTCCTGATTATGAAGATTTATTACAAACTGCTATGAGAAGACTCCTTATGTAGCTTCTCATCTTGGTTTACTGGTTTCCAAGTCTGCTGATTTGAAAATGCTTAAATTTAGCAGGTGCTCTGTAACGTCTATCTCTAAAACAGTAATTTTTTCTTAATTTTACCCCAACGTCACAAGGCATTGATGCGTGCTCTTTCCAAATATAGACTCAAAACAGCTGTTGAATGTTAACGCATAACTGTGTATTTTCTTGCTCTTTTTTGATGAAACTATCCTCCTTTCAGGTTAATTTTGTTGCTTTTAGTGCTAACAAAAATAATTTTAGTGTTATTAATCATTGACCCTTAAGTGATGACTTCATGCTTTGATTAAGCACTGACATTCTTCCCATTTTCTATAAAAATCTGTTAGCTACTTAGCAGTACATTCTCATCTTTTGCTTCATTTTTCTTTTTGCTCTTGCAGATTTGGGACACTACATAGTTTATACCAGAAGTCAGGGTATCACCATTAAATAGGAGCCAAAACCTAGGTCATATGCATTGGGCTAGTGTTTCCAATTAACCTGGTATAATTAGACAGTGGACACCACCATCGCCACATAAAGTAAAGCTGAAATGGCACTTCTGTACATTTGAAAAAAGCATTGCCTGAAGGGGCAGTCAGCTGTGAAGCCTGTCTGAAGTTCTGGCCACTGCTAGCTGCAGAGCAGCAGCCTTCTCATTACTGCGTGTCAGGGAATCTGCAGTTCTTTGCACATTTCAGCTTGATCTATACACCGTAAAGTGCTGTAGGCCTTGTTTACACAATCAAGTTTTAAAGTGTGGGCATTTTAACTTCTCAAATTTACAACGCCATCAAAACTAAATGTATTTTTTAGGAGAGTTATGTTAAGACCCTCAAAAATGTTCCATTTTCAGAATGACTGTGCACTTTTACTTAAATATGCTGAGCGCTGGCACATCAATAGCATTGATATTGGAGTAAATCCATGTTTAAACTGAGGAAAAGTATGACTTTTTAGAAAAATATTAAATCAATCACTGAAAAATCAATCAAATACTGTCACTAGCATTCTCTGTTATTTTTAATTAAATGGAATCCTATTCTACATTTAGTGTTACATGCTGTCATTTTTCACACTTGTTGGTAGCTGGATTAATTCTGTTAAAGCTAAGAAGGATCATTTTATATCATCTGAAAATGTAATCCGATATGTTCTTCTGAAATGTATATCTGTTGTTGCTCTAAATTTCCTTCTGAGATAATTTAATAAAGTGAAACTGGATTACTTCTTTTTTTTTTTCAGTTAAATTCCTATATCTAATCCAAAATAGGATGTAGCATGTTAATTGGGAAAAATCTCAACCTATATGAGACAGATGGAGTTCTATAAACTGGAAGAGCTAAAGGAAGTGATGCCTGGGAGAAGTCAGGCCTTTTGGGGTAAGAAGTCATTAGAAAATTGCATCAAAAGTTTGATCAGCAATGGAAAACTCGGCAGCTGCTGCATAATCATGCCTTGGTCCCTTTTTCCTCTTGAAGTTCCCTGTGTGTTGGAATGGTCTTTTCTGAGCATGTCTGGAACAGCCTGGCTTTGACAGCAATGGAGAGATCAGCCCTGGAATCCATGAACAAAGGTGTTTGCCTCTATATGCCACGAGCATTTGCACTGCTGAGCAAGATAGAGACAGACAGACAGATAGGGCCTTACACATATCTACTCACCCACATACAGCTATGCAATACACACATCTGAAGAAATGCCACGATTGCCTGGATCTTCACTTAGAACATAGCAGGAAATGGAACCCTTCTGCCTACTTTATACAATAACCTCACAAGCAGGATAATCAGATTCAGCCCTATACTCTCTCTAAAGAAATTTAAGCCAAGATCTCTCATGTCCAGGGCTCTAACCACCTTGCAATAGTCTATTTTAGGTTTTTTTTTTAGTCTGACTCTTCGGCTGAGTCAGAATGAAACAAAAATTTCATAATGCATTGAAAAGACAGGTGAGACAATATCTGTTTGAAAAGGAGCTCTGCATCCTTATGCATTCTTTCATCTGAAACAAAAGGCTCTTTGCTCTGGCCTCTTAACCATTTCTGTGTCTTGTCTTAGAAACACGTTTTGTTGCTGGTAAAATAGAGCTGTCACTTCATAATGAATGTGTGGCTATTCTGTGAACCCTGTTTCCAAAAATCTGTTTCGAGCAACAGAAAAAACACTACTTGCTCCTCACTATCCTCTTTAATGGGACATCAAGCCTTCCCCTTCCTGATCACCTCATCAAGGGTGAATACTAGAGTTTAAATCAGACCACTAATATATTAAAATAGGTAAGCACAGGCAGGCATCTCCATCACTCATTTTCCTAAAGCCAAAAGAAAAATGCAACTTTATACTTACATGAATACAAAGGGGAAAACTGAAGAGTGCAGGAATGCCTGTTGTAACAGCACCTCTTCCATTGTTGTAAGTATGTATATAACAGGAACAGTGCTAAATATAGCTATATAGGTTTTCAGCAAAAAATGAAAGCATTTTTTCACAGTATGTGAATGAAGCTACATCGACACAGATGGCTCAGCCTGTTTGCCCACAGACTTTCAAGATCTAATCCACAGAAGTAATTTCTTACTTTTTTTATGAGGCTTTTTGGAACCATTAAAACCATAACCTGTGTACTGCATCACAGCTTTTCTGTTTTGCCACTCTACTTTGAAGACTTTGTGTTCTCTGTTCCTCGGCCCGTTTATCCCCAGTGATGCTGCATCAAAGAGCAGGTTGGTGCTAATTTAGCCACTTCATTTTCAGCAGCTTTCAATTGGAAGGATCTTGTAACACTAAACTTTTCAGCTAAGAAAAATGCCCTTTAAACCGTTTAAAGCTGAGGTCCATAATTTAGAAGTTAAACACTGTGGAATCATTCATTAGGAGCTGCCAAAAGGAAGTCAACATCATGACCTCCGTGATGTACATTGATGAATTTGGGCTTAGAAGCAGTAGCACAAAAGTGGCAAGTTGTGAAGCAGACTACTTCAAAAAGTAAAAAAGTGCTTTATTTGGTTTTTTTTTTTGTGTCCTCCCTTCTCCCTTAGAAATCAAAGATAATAAAAAGGCAAGAGCTGTATAAATCCTTTCTTTCTTTTTTTGCATTTTGATTTTGCTGGCAACTTATTTTTCAGTAGTGACAGTAAAGCCTATATATTACAAATGCCACAGCACAGAGGTGGTGTAGCTAGCAGTATAAACCATGAAAAATCTGGAGGACAAACAGAACACAGGAAATATTTTTCCGTAGCTTTAAAATATACCCAGCTCATTTGAGTTTGGTTTCTATGGCCATTGTGCATTGTGCTTCTGATGAGCTCTTCATGCTGGGATTTCTAGAGGAATCCTAATGTTTTTATCAAACTCTTGGCCACCCTTGACCTCCCATACTCTGCCTGCGCTCCTTTCTGCCAAATAGTCCCCTTAACAAGAAAATCAGCAAGAACAATTTATTTTCTACTTCTTTCCTTTCAATTCCTTTTAATGAAAGCAGCTCAAAGTGAACCGAAAAACTTCAGTACTTGTCAGACTTCTCAGATCACAGCCATTTTTCTCAGTAATGTAAGTGGAAAAGAAGGAATGAAAGGCTGCACTCGGGGCAAGCTCTAGCCTTGGTCTGCTGTCACTTTTCCTTTCTGCTGTATTATAATAAATATGATTTTTGGAGGACCCAGACATGGTTTCCTAGAGATTGAAGTGTGTGCAAGAAGGGAAAAAGACATTTCTAAGAAGAAATGCAACTTTTCTCATAGTAAAGGAAGTATAATAACCGTGAAAGAACCTATACATTAATAATAAAATGATAAAAATGGAGTATTTCCTCAGCACTCATTAATTGCCATGGCTTCATTGCTTTTAAGTAGTCTAAATAGTACCTGCTATCAATCTACTCCAACACATATAGTTTCCACAGAGAAATGAGAGAAATCTAAAAAATTAATAAAAGTCTGTTAACACTTCAAAGAAGTGAAGAAGAAAAAATCAGCTAACGTTGCATTTTACCAGGAAAAAGAAATAAGTTTGAAGCCCATCCATTAAAGCCACCTGAAAGAGTCTGACCACCTTGAAACAGATAACTTCATACAGTCACATAAGCTTTTGTGTAGTTGGATGTTTTGGATCTTTCGTGTGTTAACCCATTACATATTAATTGAAGTAGGCAGCTCAAGAATCAATTCAAAAGCATTCTCTGCAGGCTGTCTGCACTGAAAGCTGCCTTGACTTAGCAGTGAGGCACTTGATGAGTCACCTCAGAGTGCTGGCCTTCTACTTGTTGAAATGTACTCCACTGCTTTGAACAGTATTGGTAGTAAATGTTAAAAAATATCTCAGCTGGCTAAAAAAGCAGAAGAAGAAATGAAAGTTTATTTTCCCCCACATACTATATTTTTCTGACCCAGGAATATTTTGAGCTACCTGCACCTGTTATAACTGAGATACTTTCAACTTTAAAGCTGCTGGAAACTGAAGAGTGGAAAAAAAAAAAAAAAAACCAAAAAAAAAAAAAAAACCAAAAAAAAAAAAAAAACCAAAAAAAAAAAAAAAACCAAAAAAAAAAAAAAAACAAAAAAAAAAACCAAACACAACAACAAAGAAACAACCAAAAAACCAACCAAAAAACAACAAAAACCCTCCATCCCTTAGATAAACAATTCCCCTACAAAATGATACAATCATCTAACAGTTTGGGTTGGAAGGGACCTTGAAGATGTGTCCATTCTTCCAAACACAGACATCATGGAAAACCACGTCAACTTTTCAAAGTTTCAGTGGAAGCTGGGAAAATTGCTAATTAATGGACTGAAAGGAAGCCAGAACTGCAGAGCTTTGGTGCCTAAGTTTCAGATTTGCTCACCTCACACCACGAGGTCACCCAAATCCACTATGCTTAAAGCTGGATCTCCCTGAAGTAGCTTCCCCTGGGAAAACCTACTCCCACCTCAAGGAGAAATTAAACAAATACAGGGTTTTTTCAAGTATCAGAACAATTTTCTCTGATACTCAGAACTCTACCTAGCTTGATTTCTCACCTCTGACTAGCTGCATATTCTTAGGATAAGATGTTACAGAATGTGTGTAGAGCACTTCTGATATAACCTTCAACTTTAGCATTCAGAGCTAGAGGATGCACCTAGATCATCATGGTTAGTGACCAAATAGAGCAATACCCAGCCCCAAAATATTGCAGCCAGCTGTAAAAAGGAGTATAACATTCTTTAAGCAGTATATAGGCTTAATTCAGTGGAGTTAGAATATGTCTCTTTTGGACAACTGTTCTTTAGTTCATACCTGCTTTTTCCATAAGTCAATAACTTTATGCAGAAGTTCATCATCTTCTCTTGGTCCTGGATTGGTGATCAAAAAATCTATGTCATGTCCAATCTTCTTACCCCTAGGAGGAATAAATAACAAGGATAAAATTGTTAAGTTCCTGTTGAATTTTGCTCTGTTTTCAAAGAGAATATTTTTGCTGCATTATAAAAAAAATTTGCAGAATAAAGTGATAGCAATGTTGCTTGAAACATAATCAAAATGTAATCTTCTGTTTCTATTATGGGATCTATTAGTGTTCGTTATAAAACAATAATTACAACTTTTTGATCTATGTCCTCTGTTTTTTACTAGATACTACAGATCCATTTGCAGATGTTAAATCTCTCTCTTTCTTCCCCTTAAGTTCCAGAAAGGAAGATTTCAGTCATCTTTGGATTTAAAAAAAAGCATAATCAAAATACCCCATTACATATTATGAATCTAGTGCAGTAACAGCAGATAAACTTGCCAGTCAGACTACCACAGACTTAAATATTTTTCTTTGCTTTTGATGGACACTTTAATGTACAAAACTGTGATTATGAATAATTTTATTGTTTCTTTTAGCAGCAGATATAAATCCTTTGACTATTTTGCATTTCTTATCTTTTAAATATAACAATGTTTTTACAGAGATGGAGGTTGATTTTTGTTTCGAGGACAGTTCATCCTGAATATGACTAAAGCTTGTTTATTACATGCACTAAGGGTCTCACAACTAAATCCACATGCACAAAATTTAATTGCAAATGTTGTTAATGAAAAATTATGTCATAACCTCTTGTTTTTCTCCGTTTAAGTCTAAGCGTTCAGCTTGCCTTTCATCCACTTACCAAGGGTGTTAAACCTAAATCTGATTAAGATGTAGCTATCATTGGAAAACAGGTAAAAGCGTGTTACTGGAATGTTTCCCTTCAGAATTATAAAACGTTTGAGAACACATGAAAATTTATCTCACAGTGCAATTCATCTGAGTATTGCAGAACCAATACAATGTTTTAATTTTGGTCTAAATACTGCCACAGGAACTGCATACACATTTACTGAGTGCAATCAGTCCAGCCTAAGGAGAAACGAGCAGAGGAGATATTTCTGCAATGAGAATATTTCTGCATTATGGAGTTGATGGAGTAAGCACCCAAAATCTGGAGTAGTGACACTTATATGTAGCACATCTCCAAATGTTTTTCATGTGTTTATGGGAAAAGTCTGTTCTTGCTGATGTTCACAAGGGTACGTGATGTTATAGCTCAGGAGGGTTTCAGTCAACACCGTGTCAAGTATTCAGAGAACTTGTGAACTGCTATGCAAGCAATGAAAATAAAACTTTGCAACCCAAAAGATCTTTTTTTTGTTATTTCATTAAATAATTTATTCCCTTAAAATAATGCCTAAACTGAGCCTGGTTTCTTAAACTTGGAAATTTGTAGGAACAGAACTGATAGGCGGACTTGTCAACTGCCATTTGTGTGACAGGAAGTCATCTAAGTGATGGATAGTTGAACAGCATTAGCACAAAGCTGTAAGGAGATGAAAGTCTGGGGTTTGCATTTGACAAGCAGTCTAACTCGCTATAATGCAACTATTGTGCCGTGTCTGCAGCAAAGCCGAAATTGCTTAAACAGGTGGAAGTGATTTCAAAAGAGGTTTCAAACAAAGCATCAGTCTAGGCTTAGAAACTGAACAGCAATTCGAACTCAAGAAGTTAGAAAATATTTAGTATTCTATGTAACACTGAGTTATTTTCTAGGATGCCATTCATTATCTCTAAAATTACAATAATAATGCAAAGCTCTTACATAGCACTTTTTACTAACATGTCTCAAAATATTTTTTCAAAGGGAAAGAATTTACTATTCCTATCTTAGAGATGCAGAGTGGCATAAGAAAATTTGCCTAAAATTATTTTTTAAAGAAATCAAAGGAAGAAATTGGAAGCTGATGGAATTGGGAGCTAATTCCCAATGCTTCCTCAATATATACATATTTTAAGTTAAGCACGTCTACAAAATCCTGCATCAATCAAGCCATAAAATCCTAGAAAATCCAATGGAAATGGATGGTTTTACTGGCCATCTATTTCCCAAGACAGAGAGTATTTATTGAAATGTTTTCAGGGGGGTTTTTTTGTGACATTAGAGAGTTTAAAACTTATATAAATATAAAAGCACACAATATTATTTATCATCACAGTTATATTTCATGTTCTTTTTGAACTAATTCACCGTAGATTAATTTCTGATGGAAATTGTTAAGCTGTTACTGGAACATTTAGTCCAATTGCCACTAGTAATCTTTACCAAACAATGTATTTCAGCCCAGAAAAACGTATTACTTTCCTTAAAACAGAAAAACAATGCACTAAATTAAAAAGATGTATAATATATATTGCTCACAGCTTGTAAATCATGCAAAAAGGTGCAGGAAAGAGTACATGGATTCAGACCATCATTCTATTGAAGCTGAAGGTGACCACTAATTTCAGCAGAGTACAGTTTTTCACATCTATATGTATGTGTATTTGTGTGTGCACACATACAAACACACAATCATGGGTACTCATAAAGTTACATAAAGGGCACATGGGAGGGCATGGGGCCAAGGTGCTCCATGCACGGATTTATAGCTAACTATATACCTAAAGACTAGAAATGACACAGAGCTTGATTATATACAAGTTAAACACCATGGTGCCAGACATCTGGCCTTCAAATGGGTTATGAAAACCCAGAATTCATCACCTGACGAGGTGCCTCAGAGATGAAACCTCAATCTCTCATTCATTCCTGAAGCTCACCAAGGGGAACACTGCAGGCTGCAGTCTTTTTCAAATCCCATCGCATTTAAAAGAGCAGGTTCCTTACAAAGGGCTACAGACTGCCAAATTGATGATCTAGAGACTGGAAGGAGTTAGCTAAGCATCATTTACTTAAAACAAAAACAAACACCAAATTGATGCTAATATTGCCTGGTTTTGTCTCTCATTTCGTAGCCCAATGACTGGTGCAGCGATTTCTCATCTTTTTATTGCCTTATTTTCCTCAGTTAGGAATTCTGGCATTGTTCCTACTTCACAGGAGACATCTCTTTCAGCCTTTTCTCTGTCTACCTTCTACTGGGGTACGGTTCCAGAACTGGAGTTCAGAATTTGGGTCCATGCCAGCGTCCACAGGTTATTTACTTGTTATTAGCTGTTGAATTAAAATCACTCAGCCAGGAAGGAGAATTTTATTTGATGTTTACACAGCCAAGTTATTTTTTGTTCACTGGCTGTTAAATACAAAACACAGAGCCAGTGCTTCGTGCAGGGAGCAGGGTCTTCAGAGTTTTCCTCACTAGGCATCCTACTCAGTATACTACTTAGCACTCCCTCTGGATCTACAAATTCCCATTTTATACTGCAGGGTGGCATAAACCCACCCGAGCTTGTGTTTTTAGCACATTTACGAATGATGGGAGAAGTAGGGATTTGATTCTGGCACATCACATTTTACGTACTCTAATCACAAGGACTTCATATAAAATTTGGGTACTTTTTTAAAAATAAAAAGAGCTGCAATGACATTTTAGTACAAATAATATACACCCCTTTAACATGTATGAGGATTGCACAGAACTTGTCTATTTTCTAGGCCTCCTATGAGATGACAGTGATAATCTGTCTAGTTTCTAACATTCTACCTGGGCATAAGAGGGATCTGGAAAATTATTTGCTTATACCTGGAATTGCTGAGGCTCTGGTGAACCAGGATCAGAGATGTACCCCAGGAGCAAAGTAATCATGGACAGGGCTGGAGAGTTCAGGTTTCTGAGCCTTTGAACAGGAAAATATTCAAGTTTTGGATTTCCTATTCAGATCCACCTACATCTTTTTCTTCTCTTTAAATTTAAACATAAATCATTGCTGGGCTGGAGCTATGAGAAAACCAGCACCTTAAAGAATGGAAACTGCAGCTTACCTTTTGTTCTAATAATTTATTCAAGCCTGAAGACTGTAAAAGACAGTGCACTACTAATTAACTGTGTTCAATTCTTGGCTGACTGAACTTGTATAAAGCTGGTAAATGTTTCTTAGCAGTCAATTAACTACCTTTAAGGTTGTTGGAATTATCTTTCTTGCTGCTATTAGATTCCAAGTCATCAAATATAACTAACATTATGACTAAAACTTAAAGATATGAATGTATAGCAATGGATAATCACATTGTCTTAATCTAAAATGGCAACACCTGCATGATTAGACACTTACTAGTCGTATGTGTGCAGAATATTTTGAGATACTAGAAAAGTACATAATGGCTAAGCCACATCAATGACAATTCTGATAAAATTATTTTAGCTGAGGAAAGATGGACTGACATTTCCCTGCTACTCACAAAACTTCACTATTGGATGAGCTTAAACCAATTTTTGCAGCAGTGAGTTACGTGTCAAAACCATAAAAACCACTTAGCAACCTTTGTGCTTGTATAGAGTTCAAGTGGATAGAGAAGATGAAACTATTTCCAAATCTTTGTTTGCATCTGGTAAAACTGTAAGCTTTTCTTAACCTTGCAAGCCCTTGAAATGTGTGAAATACAAAGTGAAAATGAGCAGCTTATTTTATAAGAGTAACTGCATCTCCTGCTCACGCATCCTTCTAGAAAATACAATCATCAAAGTAAAGTCACAGAGAGCATAATATCTTTGGATGGTCTGTCATAAAAATGATTTATCATTACCTTTTCTATTGACATTGTACTGTGCCTAGAATTATTACCCACTTCTCAGTATTGCCAAAACGTGCTGGGCTTTGCCTGTTAACCAAGGAAAAGTGTTTCTTTGAAATTTTGCAGTCTAAGTCCTAGATTTGTTCACCACCATCTTCCCTACCAGCTCCTTTCAATCGTGAGGGCTGGTCTCCAAGAGCAACCTCCTTCTGCAGCTCTGGGCAGCTCCACCCAGGTCTGGCACTATTCCCAGCACACACACTCAGCTAAGATTGCTGTACTATAGTTTTTATTCACTGTCATCCTCTGTGTCCAGTTTTCTTTCAAGTCTATATAATTTTGCCCTACAATTTAATTCCTCCCTTTCTACACAATATGGATAATTTATTCTTAATATCTTATGCTCCATTGAAGTGATGTCAGTTTTGTCTGCTCAGCAGTTAAAGACCATAGGAATGATAAGGAAGAATGCACAGATCTAGGTATTTTTTTGTTTTTCTGGCATTCTTTCCTTGATTTCACAGGCTCTGTATTAGACCTTTTTTGCCTTCATGGGTGCACCTCACCTATTCTTTCTCATCAACAGCTCTTTAAAGTGTACCTGGTAGTTTTTAAGTTCCTAGAATTACATTCAGATAGACATAAAAGATTTTTCTGATTTGACAATCCAACTGTTACCCTACTGTGGAATAAACCAGAAGGAAGAGGATAAATTCCAGGATAAAATTCTTCTGTGAAGCCCTTCAAACCATTGAAGTGATTAACAGAATGGCCTTCCTGCAGTACTTGATGACCAGAAAAATAACTTTTAAATTTTAAAACCTTAAACACTGTGCTAGATTTGTCTTTAGTTTATTTAAGCTATTTGGTAATGGGTTCCTGTGATGTTTTGCTTTACACACTGCATTTCCCTGGTTTCAGAGATTCTGCACTTCATTCAGAGTGAGATTATAATAGTTTTTACAAATCCTTCTCAAGCAAAACTCTTACTTCACTTCTGTGTGAAAACAATTCTCCAGTTAAGTGATTTCCCTCAGATCTGTCCTTGTTGGCTAAATAACAAACAGTTTGACTGACTTCAGATTAAAAATGGAAAGGCAACTAGGAATTTTGGACCAGGAATCCAACGTAGTACCATGCTTTCCAGAGCAGTCTAAAATACTGTTCTTCACAGCTGCCATATTGCTCAATTGATTCTCAAAACCGTCTTAGGAATGGCATTTCAACACTCTTTTTGTGAAATATGGCACTTAATAGTCAGAAGAAGAAAAGTATTTTCAATAGCTGCTCTGAAAAACCATCAGAGATGACTGTGGCCCACTGGTTCTGCAGTCTCAGAATCTGGACTGGAGACAAGCTGGACAAGTGGTATTTCTGTCTCTCAAAAAACAGAGATGAAAGATTTCCAAGTAAATTTTTGGGGATTGTTGTTGTAGTTTCGGGGTTTTTTGGTTTGGTTTTGGGGTTTTTTGTGTTGTAACAGTCACAGTATAGCCATGACTATCATTTACTAAGCAGATACGATCTATTCCTTAATCAGAGAAGATTCTTGTTGGCATGAGAGCATTAAACGTGTTGAATGAAGTCCCATGTGTGTTAAATCCTTCAGTGTTTAAACAAGCATTCTAAACATTACACATGAGAAATAGTGTAACATCTGCCACAAATAGTCAGAACCATTCATCATCTGCATGAAGTCAAGCATATATATTTCAGAACCTGGTAGACTGACAACTAACAGGTGCTTATTTCCAATGTCTGATCAACTAGAATAAATACTAAAGAAGCATAAATTTTGGGGGGCGGTTCCTGGAATTCAGCAAATTAATTGCATATAATTAATTACATTATAAATCTTCAAACCATACACTCATGTGATGGCACAAAATATAGCATAATGAAGTTGGTGCAAGCAATGGTGAACAGAAACAGATTTGGCATAGGCATTTCAAGCTTCTTTCTATGTGACTGAGCTTTTTATTCCTGTCAAAATTGTAGAAAAATAATAACTGCGAAGGAAGACACAAACCCTCAAACACTGGGTGTTTGCTAATGTTCCAAGTTAATCTATTTGGTGAAACTGGATTGTATTTACTAAAACTATTTATTTATGGTAATATTCAGATGCTAATCAATATTTTATCAATTTGCAATATTTGCAGCCTATACACTGAATAAGAAAAACCCCGTAACTCAGAAATATGTTATGGAGAGTGATTGCTATCAGGAAAGACATTGAAAACAATCACTCCATCAGGAATTGCTATGCAGCCAATATTTACCATAAAACTGGAAAGATTTTTTTACTTATCTCTTTCCTGAGCATTTTATTGTATAGTTGTATTTTGATACTGAAAGCTAAGAAAATCAGTAAAAGTAATCTCAGACCAGTACTACGCAGAGTGGGCCTGAGACAGCATGTGGAGAGGCTGCACAGAATATCAGAGGACGTAACTCTCCCTTCCTTCCAGAGAGCTCAGATTAAAAGCAATCCATCTGAAATTCATTTGTATAGCAAGCTGGATCCTAGCTGAGATGCTGGAAGCTGATACAAAAAAAATGACAAGCCTTTTATTTGTTGAAAGAAATATGGGAATTCATTACATGTTAAATTAAGCGTCATCTTCTCTGCATTCTTCTTTTGGGAAATGCAGGGAGGACAGCTTCTAGACAGACATCCCCTAGCGATTTGAAAATATGTGAGGCCATTTGAAGATTTTCTTGAATATAGATGAGTAATATGCATAAACATCTAAGAAGAACAAATGCAATTGCTGAAGTGATGATTGTGAGGCAATGGAAAAGGAATTAAATGTTGCAGAAGGTTACACATAGCTGAAGAAACGAAAATACAGTGATATAGCACAATGATCTTTTGTTTGAGCAGAATAAGTAGCAGAATCACTTCATTTAGAAATAGCAAACAAATAATCTGTAAGAACCATAAAATGCATGTTCCTGAGGCGAAATCCTAGTAGCCTTAGTGTACGTGCACAGTAAAACATGTAATTACAGCTCCAGTGGAACATGCACACACAGGTACACATAGTGCAAACCTTTCTTTCTCTCTGTTCTGATATCAATGCCATATTTTTACTCTAGGGAGGTATCCTCTGTGCTGGGTCTCATTTACCCCCACGGTAACAGCAACATAGAACTATTGTTTGACATTGGTTGAGTTTGACCAAATAGAATTGGCACAGAAATTCTGTCTAATAACTGCAGTCCTGATTAAGTTGCTTCTACAACCTATCTCCAACCAACATAAGCCTTTCGGGCAAAGGAACATACATTTTTTTTCCAAATCCCAGGTAGTCTGCATGCCTGTGGATTTGCTTATTAAGCAGTCTTTGCTGAGACATCGAACAGGGGATAGACAATTTCTTACAGCCCGATATTAAAATAATTCTGAGTTACTGTCAAACTATGAAGAACTACATATTTTCTTTGTATAAACCCCTTACGAAGAGAAAAAAACTCCTTTAAGCTTGAAGTACTGGAGTGTGACAGTGCTACAACTATTACATAGAAAGTAAAATCCTGGCTGTTTGACAGAACAAGAATTCTATCAATTGCAAAATAGTTACAG
Organism: Pachycephala philippinensis; assembly: GCA_013397055.1. Classification (NCBI taxonomy): domain Eukaryota; kingdom Metazoa; phylum Chordata; class Aves; order Passeriformes; genus Pachycephala; species Pachycephala philippinensis. Next base: position 899,394 of record VWZT01001037.1, read on the forward strand.
AATAATTCTTGGCTCTGATACTACAGATTTTCAAACCTTGATACATAATGTCCCATCTTCCGATATAAATTACTAGAGGTTTAATAAAAGAGAAATGTAGTGGTATACAAAGCAGACCAATAAGTATAATTCTCTGAATATTTTGCCTAAAGAGAATTTACTGAATTCAGAATTTAATCAGAAGTTTATTATTCCAGCACATATTTTCCCCCGAACCTCCTTCAGGTCTGAAATCTGGACGGCGAGTAAGTGGCTTTATTGGCTCAGAAGCACATTAACCTTTGCTACTTAGACAATTAGTACACTGACAGGAAATGAGCAGAGTCAGATCTGTGGAAGGGTTTCTGAAACACTGATTTCGTGCTGAAGGAGTTTGTTAAATGGAAGAAATTATGATGTTTGCAACATGGTTGTTCCATTTGCAACCGGAACTGGGTAATAGTTAAAAGACGTTAGAAAGTTATTTTGTTTGTGACATAAAGCGTCTTCCAACTTAAAACAAAATGCTGTAACATTTATTTGATGTAAAATGAAATTCTCAATTACATATCCTGACAAATAGAGATTCTAACAAATTCTGACTGTAGAGAGTATTAACAGCCTAAGTAGCAGCATAATACTGCACCAGTCCATTGCTAGCATAAATGACCAGCTAAGCCCTGTACACCACACGTAAGCTGCTCTTCAAATCACTTCCAGCTTTAGCTCAGGAGTTTTCCTTAATATTCAGGTCAGCTGCAAATTTTCAAAACAACATTTAGATTCAACAGCGTCAGTGCCATGGTGGTTCACATACATATAGAGTAGGTAGCAAGAAAATAAATGCTCACTGAAGTGCAAAAGCAGCTCAACCAAAGTTAACAATCCAAAAACACTGACAGAGAGAAAGCAGAGACAGCAGAATACAAAATGTAAGTGTTGGCAAGCCTGACTCGCATTGTGCAGCGACCACTTTGTCAGCCGAGGGAGAGGAGAAGACGGAACATTCAGTCAGAATAAACCAGAGCTCTCTCAAACATGCCAGACTCTACCACCAGTTTCATTTGTTCTCTCTGTGCTTGATCTCCACCTTAAACATGACAAAGACATAAGATCAATGATGCCAGAAGCAAGATGCCATTTTATAGTTCATCAAATTAGACAGAAGGATCATCTATACAATTTATCACATGAAGCCATATTATGCCTCCCTAAGTCTGCAGTTTTAGGAGTCATAGATCATTCTGATTCCAGAATTAAAACTCAGGAATGCCTTCCATTGCAGGACAGGGTAGTAAATAGGAAGACAGAGCTGAAGAGATTACCAGGTTACTTTATGCAAAAATTAATTACAAGTACTAGATGACAATTTTGAGCATGGTTATCAAAATATAATAACCAAGAAAATTCCTCCCCATCTTAACATTGCAAGTATCTATGGCAGTTGTCATTTGTTATACCCCTGATTCAGTGAATGCCAACACAGTCAGTACCTGCTTTTCAAGAATAAAGTAACATGCCTGAAGTAATGAGGAAAATAATAAACCAAGATCCGATCAGAGCTCTGTAGAAGACAGATATGGATTGGGCTGCTTCTGATAATTTCTGCTCTCCTGGTTGTCATTTGAATTAGATCCTAATTGCCTTTGAAGGCAGTTTGACACTAGTCGTTCTCAGTCAGTGTCCAAATTAATTCTCATTTCTTTCTAATGCTACATAGGTGGTAAGGTACAATAAAACACCTGTGGAGATGAAAAGTGCCAGTGTGGGAAGATACTTGTCCTAACATTTTGTAGCTGGACTCTGAGTTCAAAGCCCAGCCTTTCAGTCACCCTACTGCATTTAGTTTGCACCAGCTGATAAAAATTTTGAGATGAATATTTCCGGAATTCTAAAGCCAAACTGACTGAGACTTTTTATTCCATATCAAAGGAAATTCTGGAATTCCTGCCCCTCGAGGACTAATTCTTCCCTGATTGTACATTACCGTGCTCTTCTGGGGTATAATTAATATCTGTGAGATGGTTTAATAGGATGCTGATTAATGTCTGAAATAGCAATAATCTAATTAAATCAAATGAAATAAATTCTGCCACTAGCAAAGACAATTAAAATTAAAACTGAAATAATGATATATTTAACTGAAAAGATACCATACGGTTATGAGAACTACCCTGGTTCATTTTGAGGGAATTTGTGGGTAAAAAAATTGCTGTCATAGCTTTGTCTGCAGAATTACTTTCCCACTAATTGAAGAATAAAATTATGTAGGTTACACTGTCTCTGAAATAAAAACATAGTGAAAACTGAGAACTGTTCCCTGGGCAGCTATAAGTCAGACTTCTACAAAGGTTTGAATTGCCAAAGGTAGCATATAGCAGCTTCTTCACCCAGCCAAGTAATTCAACAGAAACCCAGCTGAACTATGTAACTATTTGGCAAAGATTCACAGGTATCTTCTCTGGAAAAAGTGCTTGAGGGTGGACACTTCATTAAAATGCTATTTTTCCTGCCCAGTGTAACAGTAATTCTAATTCACTGGGGGCAGAACCCATTTTCCATGGTTGTGGAACATATTTATTTTATTTTTGAAGTTAATCCAACTCTGCAATGAAGCAGCATTGGGAAAAATCCCTTCCCTTTAGGAGCAGAAACCTTACTAGAGAGCATAAGGGAATACAGCTTTAATATAGGATACACAAAACAAGCATTTTTGGTTTCTCATTTATTCAGCAGTATATCACTGCTATTGTGCATCAGTAGCTTCTGTTCAAGAAGACTTTTAGGGAAAGACTTAACAATGCAGAGAATGAATTACTTAAAAGATCTTCTTGTATCAAGTCAGGAGAAAGAAGCGCTACCTGCTGCAGCAGAAGGGACCACATCACTGGTTATTTCTACGAGTTTTGTTCTGAGGGTATAAATCACTGAAGTGAAGAGAACCAGTGAAAAACCTGTGCAATGGCACTTAAATTTACCTGAAACGTAATTTCACCCTCAGTGACTACATTGCCTCAAAAAAAGTGTAGTAATGCATGGCACTCACCTCGTCTCATTAAATGCACCTGCAAAGACCAAAGTATGTCATGCCATGCTTGACTGTGTCTTTTATGACCCAAAAGGAACTTAGATATTTCTCAGAGTACAAGACACTTGGGTACTCCTCTTCATGTCGTGATGATGTGTTTTCTTTAAGTTTTGCGTTAACTGATATTTAATTTAATGCAGTAAAAGGAAAAGATAAATCAGAAAATGAATGGAACTCAAAATCTGAAGAACCGACAAAAAAAATTGATCACAACCAAAAATATTAAAAACAAGGCGATTCACCTATTTTTGTATGCATTATCTTGAGGAGGACCACCTGTTATTCACATGCTGAAACTACTTCTCTCCAACCTTAACTTCAGAGTTGTTAAAAACAGAAAAGTAATTTCTGTGAAAAACCATTGCAAAATCGTATTTCAACCAATTTGACTGTATGCTATTAAAACAGTTCATAAAGCTGTCTTCCACCAGTCTGGTTTCTACTAAGACAACAAAATGGGATATTGGCAAACGCAAGAATTTAGTCACCTACTTGTTATTTAGAAAGCATGGCTCTCTCCAGGGATTGTAATAGTTGCACAGCCTGGATGGTACCGTTGTCCTCTGGCTTTCATAGAATGGGTCAGGTTGGAAGGCACCCCAATGGGTCGTCTGGTCCAACCTCCCTGCTCAAGTAGGTTCATCCCAGAGCACATTGCACAGAATCACATCCAGATGGTTATTGAATATCTCCTGTGAGCGAGACTCCACAGCCTCTCTGGACAATCTGTTCCAGTGCACAGTCACTCACACAAGAAGTTCTTCCTCTATGGGAAGAACATGTTTGTCTTCCTTCCATGACATTGATGCCTGAACATGGCAATTATACCCTGATGATGAATATTTATCACTTTTGGCTTGCACACAAGACGATTTCTTGTTGCTAACAGCTTTAGATCCTCTGAATCCTATATTTGGAACAAATTCACTGTTCCACCAAGCAAAACAAAACTATGCTTAAGCTTTGAATCACTGCAAGTGCTGTCTCAATTTCATATAAATAACGCAACTGTACCTGGAAACTGTCCATGTAATTTCAAGCTTTAAAGCTTATGAAATGTACCATACCAATCTGTCACAGTTTTATTTAAAGTCATGAAATACATTGCTGAAGTTTTGCTTTTGCTGTCTTGGCAAATCCTTTAAATTACACTTCATTCCAATCAAGCATTTCAAATGACATCATAGAAACATCCTGCATAAACAAATTTTGCCCGGTGCCAATCAATGACAAAACAAAACCACTTCAACACTGTTTGAAAAAGATATACAGTCCAGTGAGTATTGATGTGGATTTGGGATGTCATATATTCAGCTGAAATGTGAGATATGCAGATGGATTTAGTCTTAAAACATCTACCTAGCTTTGCATGTGTAAACTCTACTGTCAGCATATTCTATGGAAACAAGCTTTCTCACTCTTAAGAAACAGCCTGTACGACAGTGGGATACAGCATCCTTAGTTACTAGAAATTTTACAGATTTTAGTTATTCTAAAAACTGCAGAAAAAAAAGAATATATTCCAATATGTAGTAAGTACTGAGGAATCAGACTTGACTGGAGAGAAGGTACATCTTTATTATTTATAAGAGGAGGCATCTCAGACTAGACCTGCTCAGACATCCTAAAGCACCTAGTTTCTTTTGGCCTAATTAAAAGCCTTAAAGTAGACTTTAGAATTATGCAAACTGGGAGACAAGGAAATCCAACTACCTCTAATTTTGAAGAGTACAACTAAGAGATCAGTGTACTCAGATGACAGATATTTCAGTGAATTATCAGAGAGTATGACGTACTTTAGGAAAAGAAATCAAACAAAAAAACCCCCCAAACAAACTACAAAAACAACAACAAAACAACAACAAACAAAACACTAAGAAAGGAAGGTAAAGAAAATGACCTCTCCCTCTATCTAAAAATAAGTTAACATGAGAGGTTGAAAGAAAAGGTTTTTAGGACTTCTGCCTGACTTCTTTGGAGGTAATTGGTGACTGGCACTTTTCAGGACAGACTCCCACAAACTGGGAGAGCGCTGGACCCTTCTAGATCTGGATTATCCATTATGTGTAGCTATTACTTTGTTACAAGACAAATTCAGGTGCATCATCCACATTCTGCTGGTGTTCTGCTAGAGAAGAAATTTGGCCAGAGCTGGCTATAGATTATATATGTACTCCAAATACCTAAAGGTAGGATGGAATGCTTGCAATGCATCGACATTCTATATTTATAAGTCAGAAAGCTTTCCAGTTTTTTTTTCCATCTCAGCTGGTGCATAAATGCTCAGGTGCCACATTTCCAAAAGCATTAGTTGCAAACCAAAACCTCAACAAAGTGAGAGATATATTGCTAGAACAATAGCCTAGTGATCTCTACAACATCATTAATAATGCAGCAGAAAAAAAAAGAAAGGTCAGCTGCATTCAAATTATTTACTGAAATAAGTAAACAGAAGTCTGCATTATTAATTATGAAAGGTATATATTTTAAAAAAATGTTTTCATTAAACTACTTGTCACACTTTTTTTTTTTTTTGTAACCAGTAAATAAACTATTTTGCAACTAAGGCAGTTTCCATTTATCAGTTCAGATTTTTTTTTGTCCAAGACAAAACTGCTTTGTACAGGAATATATTTGTATTTTACTTAGACTCTCATAAATGTATATAAGCTTATATTTAAGATATGGTATTTTATTTTAAAGGAGAAAGTAAAAGTTATTTTTCTATACTGATACTTTAACAAAATTAACAATCATCTTTATAGCAAGAAGTTTTGCTGTCCTGAAGCTTTCTGGCAGTAGATTGAAAAAGTGAATTCAAATCCTGTCCATTTTAATTCCCTCTAGCTAATTCTCTTGAGTGTTTCAAAAGGTTTATTCCTTTAGCACATCCCTTTGTGACAGAAACTTTCATAAAAAGTTCTTTTTCATGTGTGTCTACTTTGGCATTTCTAAAAATCAAAACATTCACTTTAAACAATTTAGAAGACAATATTAATGTTCATGCGAGGAAGGAAACATACATTTTCAGACTGTCTGAATGATATTAAATGTTCAGCCTGGGTTTCACTTACTTGACAGTGATGGGACAATCTGTAGAATCAACCTACCATAAAAATAAAAGTTTCTATTTGCTTCCTGCTCAACTGTACTGGAAGTTATATAAACATGACAGTTTTTCTATTAAAATTCCTTGAACTGAGAAATAGATTGCTTGTATCCATGGAGTGGGGGGAGGAAGACAACCAGAAAGAAGACATCCCCAAGAAATTCTAACATAAAGTAGGATTAACACCTCTGTTTCAGCTGATGGTGTAACGGCCGAGGAGTGTAGGTAATTGTTCATGCGTTTGAGTTAGTGACAAAGACATGGGAAGCCAACTTTGGAATTCCAACATTTTGGGGCAATATGCATAATTCTACATTAGTTGTGATTACTTTAAGGTATTTTATCAATCTGTTCCATCAAAGGGGATATAATACAATAATTTCAATTTAAACATTTGTGTAGTTGCCAGCAGACAGCTGAAGCATGGTGAGTTTGAGTCTAGCCTTTCTACCAAGATGCTAAAGTTTTACTCAAGTATTTCTGAAAAAAATGTGCACAGTTTAAACCTCAAGTACATATACAATCTGGTTAGATTTAAGAAAATTGCTAACTCCCTCAAATTTTTAGAGTGAACCATGAAATCTTTCCAGGATTGAGTTGACATACAGATTTTCAATAACTGCACTTGCAGTAGTAGTTATCCCTACTGCAACTAAGGTAGGTGGGAATTTTACAGGAGCATAACAGAGAGAAAATGAGATTGTTCTCTTTCAATACTTAATTTGGACTGTGTAATCTACTAATCTTGTCTAAGGGAAGAGGATTTTACTCCTAATGTATAGGATACACTCAGAAAACTAGACTTTTACAGAGAAACAAACTGAAATTCAAAACCTGTCCACTTGGTCTACATCAGTGGTTTGCTAAGAGAGCTGTGTGGTGTGAATGCACAGTTTGCCAGCAGTTACACCCTTTGGGCCATTTGAGAAAATCATTTAGGTTATTCCATTCTCAAACAACATTTAAACTGTACTAGCAAAGGAACACTGCATCTCCAGAGAAAGGCTGCCAATATATTCTACAAGTATAAGCATACCAGAAAAGCCTTTTAAAGTGTGGACAAGCCTGTCATTAAATCTAACTTCTAACTTGAATAAATCCCTCCATTGTGAAATCTTGTTACCCTCCTTTACAAAATTCCTTTGCTCTGCTTCAAGATGTGATTCTCCATCAGCCTAAGGAGCTCAAGAAGTTGACTTAGTCGATTTAATTCTAAATGGAAAACTTGTCTGATTATTGCTAACCAACTTCCATAATTCCCAAACCATGGCAAGGAAATACTCTGTTTGAGAATGTAGCTTCTTAGAGCTCTCTCTGTGCCCTTCCTGATCCAGATACTGTAAAGCTCTAGCCATATACTTTCAGAAAGTCTTTCAAAGAACCAGTCATGTCATATTTCTCTTATTCTTGTTCTGACTTCTTTCTGAAAACAATCCTGACTTTTTCAACCTGCACCGTTTTGTGACCTCAGGCAATGGGACATTTCAATGTCCCATTCAGTACAGGTACATATTTTAACATTCAGGTGAAATGTGAAGACCCATTCCCTGGGTCACCATTTCTTGCCAGTTTCTCAAACAATCAGTTGAAAGTGTCCCCCTATTTTGTCATGATTGGAAATCAATGTCCAAGCTCCCACTGACCTTTCACTGAGAACAGACCAATAGCTTGTTCACATTTCATTTATAAGATTGGAATAGTGAGGGTAAAATCTACATCAGCTAAGTGTGGGTGTAGTACCATTTATTGTAGAGATACAAATGCATACTATAACAACATCAAGACATTTCATAAGCAGCAATTAATAATGATATTATATCCAATATAGAACATCCCTGTTGGATATCATATCCAATGAGGATATTATTACTAATGTGAACAAATTAGGTGCAACTGGACATATTAACCTCTGCAACAGGATCAGATAATCGGGAATGTTTCTTGTGTTTGTTTATCCACTGGACCTGTGTCTAGGTGTAAGATATCCCAAGACAAAAGGAAAATATTCTGCCATCCCTGATCAATAGCACAAGATACAGCGTGTAAGGTTATTACTTTATGAACTAGCATGAGTTTGCAAGTGTGTATATGAGAAGAAGCAATCCACAAGGCTTTAATGGGTTTGGAGGTTTTGCTCTCCAAGATAGCCCCTAGTGATATGACACAACAGCTATCATAGCAGATGGTTATAACCAAGTCTATCTTATCAGGTTTTGCTACTATTTAATGCTGATTTTCCATTCTTCAAAAAGATCGCCTGAAACATTTCCATCCACCTCTCCCACAGTACAGCAACAATCCATAATATATTCCACCCTTTCCAAACTGAAAGCAACTAAAAGGACTATTTCTGACTGTATCTTTTAATTCATGCCTTTCGTACATGATTTATTGTAAACCTTTTTAGTCTTTTCTTTGTTATCTGACATTTAGTAAATATCCTCTCTGACTCATATTGTAACAAAAAAAAATTTAAATAGCAGCTACCTCCTTGTTCTCATGTCCCCACACCACTAGCAAGATCACGTCACACTTAATTAAAATGTTATGGCTACTCTTGCTCACAGGGATCTGCAAAATGTATCCCTTGGTTGCAAGGTCACCGATGTTTGCAGCTTTTCTCATGATTATCTGACAGGAAAACATCATTCTTAGCTTGTGCTGTCAACCATCTTCACAGCAACTAACCAGTCTACAATAAACTTTGACTCCTGCTAAAGAGTATATCAGCAATAAGCAAACTCTGCTATAAATGTCCTGTTTTCAAGCCAGGTTCCTAGGAATAAAACCATGGAAAAAGTTACAAAGTACATTACATAATATAATTAGAACTGATTTTTGATCTCTTGACTCTAAACATCAGGCATTTGATCCTGCAGTCTCTGAACCACCTGGCATCTGAGCCTCTTTTGCACATGGTGAACCACAGAAGACTGTTGTTTGTCACAGTAACTGTTCACCAAGAGAATGCAAAATTTTCAGAACAACTTCATCTCTGACACAGACGCCTTGAGACCCTTACAAGTAAAGTACATTAACAGTTAGAAATATGCTCAAAAACATTGAGGCATCAGAAACCTCTCAGAGGAAGCAACACACATCCAAGAAAAATGGCACACAAGACAAAATGTATTAAATTGTTTCTATTTTTGTCCTGAATCACTTAGGCACAGGCACTGGAGTTCACAGGTAAGAGATTCCTAAGTACCATTGTCTGAAACAAAACAAGAAATAGACGCTTGTTTTCTGGTGCATCTAGATACATCTAACAGAAAGCTGGCAAAGTATCATTAGCACTATTCTGCCTGCCTTAGAACATTAATTAAGCCTCTTAATCATAGCCAAGCCCTATCCTTGGCCTATTAATGCTACCTTACTGTTGACTTTACTGCTGGGAACTTAATCTAAGACTGCTGCCAGAATTTTGTTTCAATTACCCTTTATGCAGAGTTCTGATTTAATTTTCTTTTAGAAAGAAGGTCACCTTCTTTGGCATGTCTCTTAGTGCTACAAAGACAATTGTTCTGTCTGTCTCTCCTCATTCCATTCCCACCTTGAGTGGCCTCGATTTTGTAAGGCATCCTCTTCCTAGCAAGTGAACCCCAATGAAACTGTTTTGTAGATAACATGTGAACTACCTATCAAACTAGGCATCTCCATCTCATCAAAGCCATGCATGTCTTTGATTTGACCTCTTGTGTTTTATGTTTCTCTTTTATCTTACTACTTTATCTGAAATTCCCTCCATCTTTTTTTAAACTTGCTACTTCATCTTTCTCTGAGTATATTTCACTATCTTAATAGTCCTCCTTGTACCTAATGATCTAGAATCTTCAGAATATTTTTTATTTACCAGTTTTATGTAGTATCATTAATATATTTTACTTTATAGCCATTTATTTGTGAGACAACTTGTAAGATCTTTAGTGCTCATACATATGTGTAAAATACTTTTCAAGTGGTATATTTTAAATATTATTCTTGAACATACTTCTCGGCCTAAGTATTAAAGTTGATCCATTTAAATTCACTGGCTGAGCATTTAAGAAATCAAGGCATGATATTAGCTGAATTTATGTCAATGTCTGTAAAAGACTCTCCACTTACTGTGACTGTTTAGAGCAGTACTTCAAAATATGATGCCTCCCCATAATATCCATGTAAAAAGCAAAAAACACAAACCATTTTTAAAAAAAACCTCACTAATGACTTGATACGTTTGGTTTTGCTACAAATTCTGAGTGATAATTATAGTTGATTGTTTATTCTCTCTCTCTAATAATTCAATCTATTATTCACAGTGAGGATTTAGTAGAGCTGGTCAAGAAAATGAGAAAAAGCAAAAGGATTTAGGTGGACAGTTAAAAATAAATGAGACAGAAATGTTTTAGTACAAGTTGTCAATACAATTTGTTATCTAAAACCTCAATCAAAATATTTCAGTGATCTTGAAAAGATATTGTGTTGCTTCATAAAAGTTTCTGTGCCTCTGACTACCTCTTGCAGATGCATATACCCTTGTCTTTAGATGAAACGACACCGTACCACTATGAAATTTCTATAGCTGAGGCTAATCATGAAAGAGAAATTCTGATGAGAAAACTCATTTTGCTAAAGAAAAAAAACCCGTTTGAATTATAGCCCCTGCCAGGGAAAGAATTACATTTCTGCACAGTTCTCTATTGAAAACTGAAAATTTTCACAGAAAACAAACAATACTCATAAATATTTTAGTAGGTATGTTACAGGTAACCCTAAACATAAAGGTATGGTTACTTCATTCACTAATTTAGTTTCTGGGTATAGAGCTGTTCCCTAACACAATTGATATGTTTTGGCTTGCAATACCTCTTTCCAAACAGCAATATACAATTTCTCCTACCCCACAGAACTAAAAAGAAAAAACCAAAACCAACAAAAAACAACCCAAACATTGCTGAAAAGGCACTAAGATAAAATTCCAAACAGAATGAATCAAATCTTCACAGAATTTAGACTTTCTTATGCATAATGGAGCATATAATAAAATTCAAAACTTAGTGGAAGTTGCTATTCATATTCTCCCTTTATCATATTCCCAATATAATATCCCTAATATCAGTAGCATGAAAAAGAACAAGTCTGCAAACTGCTTGAGCCCTATCTTATGCACTTCAAATTCATTGCAGCACATATAACATGACTCTGCTACAGAATAGCTCTAAGGTTACCATCATTGATCTTGCACAAGTTTTTCTTGTAAAGAATTGCTTGTCCTTTTTTCTACAGAGTTTGAAAATGAAGCTCATTCAGTCTATGAATACATCTCTGGACATGTTAATGTTAGGTACCAATTGTACAGCTTCCCTTTTAATCATAAGAGCTTTTATTCCCCCATGACATATCATACTAATCTATTCCCAAATTACCAAAACATTCAAAGAGCAACAGTTCAACCCTAATGCAGGAAGCAGGTTTTCCAGCTTATTAAATTATACTGATAAATCAATTTTAGTACATGCTCTGCATCATGCAGCCTGCCTCCCTCCCTCAGCCCCAGATTATGTGTTATAATAATACCTGGAGCGGTCAGACTTGATGTGACTTTTTTTTGGATGATGTGGTATCCTATTCAGGCTGTTTCAGCACCACTGCCTGTGTCCTGTGCAAAAGACCTTTCATGAATTCATTTAATACATGTTTTATGCTCACTGAAAATTACGAACTTGTATATTAGAAGAATTTTGTTCAAGGAAAGGCAAAGCATTTCCCCTTCCAAAACACCAGAGGAATGTTTTTAATATAAGTCATACCAGAACTTGGTAATTTACATGTTTAATTTCCACAATGCAAATAGCAACCAGTACTGCATATGCTAATTGTTCTAAAATGATGAATGAATACTTTTCTGTTAACCTAGCATAATAAAAACCACAACAGTTTTTATAGCTAACCTTTTAAAATGGGAATGGTCAGTAGAATATACATTGTTAAGTAAATTTCACTGATATATTAGGACTATAAAATAATTGTATTATAACCCCTTTTATAACTTTTCAAAACATTCACTTTGGCAAAACTTGTCTAGAAAATTGTGTAAATAATGCAAAATCTGTTTTTACATTTTTGGAATTCTAATGGTGTATTATCTTAAAGAGTGGCAGTGCAGAAGCCACTGCAATTCGGAGCTGGGAGTGCTGTAATTCACACTGACAGCTGTCACTGCTCCTTTCCACTTAGGTGGGTCTAATGAGCCAGCCATCACAAGAGACTGGTATTTGTTTCAGAGCTGGGACTTCACATCAGGAGAAAGCAAGTTAGCTGTTAGTTATAATCTGACACTCACACAAGCCACTAAAACGGCAAAACTGAACTCAGTGCTGAAATCTACTCTAGCTAATGACAACACCATTCTCTTGCATTTTGATACGCAAAGCCACTGGAAAAGATACATCTACAGTCCAAATCACTCTCAGCCCAGCGTTCTACATATCAGACACCCCAGATGGTTTTTGTTGTCTCCCATGCTGAGCAGTAAACCCAGAGGGCTCTTTCCCCATGCCTGCCCTCATACACAGGGAAGGTTTTATCACAGTGGGTTGTCTCTGTTATATAGCAAAGGTTTTGAGACACTGTCATCCAAAAATGAGAACAAACATCAAACAGAATTATGGAAACATCAAAGATGCTTTTGAACAAACTGTGGTAGATTTCTAACAATTTCCATTACTTTTTGTATAAGTAAAAGGCATGCCATGTTGTAAACAGTAAAATAATCCATGAAAAGATTAAATGAAAACATTTTACATTAGTATAGAATTAACCAATTTTAAAAACTTTGGACATCTACTGTTTAGGTACTAGATAATTTGTAAGATGTCAGAATAAATTTATGAGGGGAACGTGCATTGTTAACTGACAATTCTTCACACCATTTCATGAAATGCTTTTAATGTGTGACTTCTTGTCAAACAATTTTCATCATTTCTCAGTCATCCATCTTTCTTAAAGTCTTAAATAGATCTTTTTGAGTTCCTCTCCTTAATTTCCATTCACTGACAAAACAAAGGTGTGATTTTTTTTTTGTCTCATCCCTGCACATTATCACTAGCATTGCACAAAAAAAAGGTTCTTCTTTTGACATTGCATCTCTATAAATGGATTAAATGAGCTGTGAATATCAGCATTTAACCAATAAAAAGAGATCTTTATTTATTTAGAATGTATCAGATCTGCTTCATCTAAAAATCTAATTGAAAAGGCTATTCAGGTCAGCTGTGATATTAGAAGACAACTGAATCACATTTAATGCTACTTAAAGGATGTGAATGGGCTAAAAGGAAAAATTAAACCATGGCCATTAAAATTTAATTTGACTTAGTGAAGCCATTAACATTTTGGTTTTATGCAGTGCCAAGCATTCCAAAAGTATTTCCATATAATTTAGAAACCTAGAAGTGCCAAATGGCTGACCCTTACATAGCAAAAATGATTGAAAGTGACCTTACAGGGCAAATCAGAAAAAAAAGCAAAAGGAGAAAAATTTTTCAAATACCATTGTTAGCTGTCAGACTGTTCTTCCTTCATGTATAAACTGTCTTTTATTCTAGTAATTGCTCACTTTCTTTTTCATTTTAACATTGAATTCATTTGGATATCAAATGACCAAGATGTCAAGATGTGTAAAGAAATAATCTATTTTTAAGACAATGGCCTGTCTTACTTCTAGTGGTGTACCTGCAATATGCTGCTTTGCCACCACGAGCTTGCCTTTGCAATTGAAAATGCCACACCAATTTTCCTTATACACTGCAATGACAAATATTGTTGATAGCACAAAGCATCCATCAATGCAGTAACTTAATAAACTTTCATCAGTTTCAAATGAAACTCTTTCTAGGTTAAAATGGTAACAAATCTGATTGTGTATCAGTACATAAGTAAAATTTCAGATTAACTGCCTAACAAGGAAATAGAAACCCCTGGTTTTGGCTTTCATTCTCACTTTTTCCAAATCAGTTTAAAAAAAGACAGAAAGACAATACAAGAGACTTAAACAGTCCCAAAATAATACCATCCCAGATTTCATATCTTGCTTTATAACATTATTTCTATTGCTCTGGCTTACTTACTAGCAGTCACCATCAGACTTGATAGGAAAGACTGTAAAGGCTCTTACAAAGGCATTCCAGAAGGTGTAGGGTGATCATGGAAACTGTAAGACTAAGGCAGGGAGTTTTCTGGTTCTACATACAGAGTGTAAAACTTCTGGCTTCACAGAATCAGCCACCTCCACTGCCAGGTCCATGCTGGACCCACTCCTTGTACTAGTTTTAGAGATGAGAGAGGTACATAGCTAAACAGCATCCTTCTAATGAGCTAAAAAACCTGTGAAAGTAGGAAAGGGTCAGGTAGAGTAGGGCATGTAAAAAACTTTGAATCGACAAGTTTTTGAAAGACTTTCAAAGTATATGCTCTGCTGAGTACTCAATTTTATGAAGTTTCATGGGTTCTTAGAAAGTTCTTTCTGTCTATGACTCCCAAATACCTTATTCATCAGTTTCTACTTCATGATTCATTGTGGCTAATAATAGATGAAATGAGTGGAAAAATAATCAAAGCTCTAATGACAAAAGGAAGTATCTGAACTACTCCAATAGATTATCTTCTAAATTGACTTGGCTAGCCATTAATTTGATTTTCTCCTTTCCCAGCTTAATTTTTAATGGATTACAGAAAATTAAAAACAGAAACTAGTGACGATCTCTGTTCTTTCACAATTGCAGTGATTCTAACTCCTGACAGACAATATTTTTACTCGCAGCATATCAATACCTCAAGTTCAAACACTTCTCATCTTAGGGAGTTTGGTAAGGAAAGCTGTTTTACTAAGCTTTAAAACCAGCCAGATCAGATTAGAACAGCTTCAGGTTAAAAGCCTCATCCAAAGTAGGCTACAGTTTATCAGAGGAAAGGTTGTGCTCATGAATGATAGCCAAGCAGTCTCTTCAGTCTGTTGCTGGAATAACTGCTAGATTATTCCAGGATCTGCTTAAATTAGAGTGTGTGCAAACTACTATATCAGCTGAAATGTTCAGCGAGCAGGTTGCCTCACAGCTCCTTTATAGCAGATTTCTCCCTGGGAAAAAAAAATGAAACACTGGCAGATAAAAAAATTTACTTCTTTTAACAGCAGTAAAAAAAAGTGAGCAGAAATTACAGAATTTGTACTTGAGTACCTGGATAGAGTTTATATCTTTCCTTACCACAGTTTTGTGTTTTGGAGTAAAATAAAAGCATAGAAACAACTGTATCTAAGAACAGTGTAAATGCAAAGGCACCATAACAATAAAGTGTAAGTAGAATAAGCAACCTTTGCTTAGGAGTTTGCCTAAAAACTTAATGAAAGAATCTTTTGCAAAATGAATTCTATTAGTCTAGCGAGTAAGTCTGGAACTATTTTAATCTTAGATCTTAGGAGAAAGAAAATAACTTGTGTAATAGGACTTCAAATACATTTACTCTGAGAACATAAAAAAAATTTGGTGTCATGTCAGGTATTCTAACCTCATTGTAGAACATCTACAGCCTTCAAAAGAAGACTATTATTAGAAGTATCCAATATCAAAAGGTCAAATAGAGCTTTTTATCAGGATCAGAACTTGTGATCAAATGTTCTATGATTTATCAAGAAGGTCAGCCAGAAACCACATGACAAGCTCAGTTAAATAAACCACAAAGTCCTGCACATATTCCAAAAGCTTGGAAAGCATAATATTCTTCACACATTCAATCTCACAGCCCCTCATTTATGAGCATGTGCCAACATAGTTCGATAAATGTGATTCCAGATGCCATATAGAAGACTTATTTCTGAAATGAAGGTGCCCAATAACCTTGGTTATTTATCACTGCATGAACCTGTAAAATAATCTCTCAAAGTGTTTCTTTGTCTCAGCCATTTCATCTTATTTTATCTCCAAGACTGAAAAAAGAGATATCTTTAAATTATTTTCTTGGTACAGAACAGGAAAGACCAGAGTCCTGTCCTGTGTCATTACTTTATGCATTTCTTTGCCTTGTGGGAAATGTCACTGCACACAGGAAAGAATTTTTTGCATTGCAATATACAAAAGTATGGCAGTGGTGCCTGACAAACACACTGACCCTGTCCTTTGCTCACTTCGTTGCTTTTCTATTAACAATTCTTATCTACAAATGTTACAGAGCATCAAATCCTGATTTCTAAAAGATAATATAAAATTCAAGCAAGGAGATAGTGATCTACAATTAGGTTCATGTTAGGAAAGAATTAACAATAAGAGAGTCTGGGAAAAAACTTTCCTGAAGACTGACACAGCATGAAAAAATTAACCTCCCACAAAGATAAATAAAAGACAAGAGACACTAGTTATTCTTCATGATGCAATGCCCAAGGCACTTGAACAACTTCTTAAGAACTGCAATATGAAAAATTACCTAAAACAAAGTGTCTCCTTAGTCCACTTTCTCTAAAGGCTAAGGTAGGAGAAGCCAACAAAAGCCTATCTAAGTAAATATTTGAGAAAGTGAAAAGTGAAATGATAATACCAAGAGGATGCCTAGATAATTTTCTAAAACATAAGTGCCTATTGATGGTATAATAACCATGTCCTCACATCATAGAGATACAATTCTACTGCTGCAGAGCTAACCCCAACTGAGTGTGCTACATGCAACACAGTAAAATTGAAACATAATTTGCAAATAATTTGTGAGTCACATGGACAGAGAACTCAGAAAGCCATCCTGAAAATGCAGTTCTTATATATATAAATAAAAGATTGTTATTACTGTATGTCATTCTTATTCCAGATCCTTTTCTGAACTTCTCCAGCCAAATCTGGGGGTTGTGGGTATACGTATTGAGATATGAATAACCAGAAAAGAGATTGAAACCATAAACTACATATAGTATATAGCGCTTCATCCAAGAATCTTTGCTGTTACAAAACCCTCAATCTAGACCACATCTTGTGGCAAAACCAAGTATCAGCAGCCAAATCAAGTTAGGATCTAAAACCCAGGATCTTATCTTATCATAATAATGCTCCAGTGCATGGCAATCTTTTCTTGAAGTTGTTCTGAAGCCATATACTAATATGGAATTACAGGAAAAAGGAAAAAACTCCAGTTTCACTGCCCTGAAACCTCCTGTGAAGTTATTTTTCTACTTGTCATTACTAACAGCCCTACAACAATGGTAATATTACTATTAATAGCATTAACACACTGCTAATAGCAATAAAAATTTCTGTAACATGCAGTGATATACACAAGACGAGATAATGCTATTACTACAGAAACCTCCTTAATTCTCTTCATGGAACAAAATTACACTTTTAATATCCAGGAAAAAAGTTGTCAGGTCCACAGTTTAACTCATTTTAAAGTGATTACACACATTAGCCTAAACTACACTCCTGCCTTGGATATACCTGGGACAAGGGCATTACTAATCAGGGATGTTGCTTGTTAGAAGAAGGGTTTTTTCTCCCCATCCCACGGCCTCTGTTTATGTAGGAAAGGAAACTTCATGCCCAGTGGCTTTGTAACTTAGGAGGTGCTATTCCCCACCTCAGAATTTGTCTTATTAACTTAAATCTCAAAATAAGAAAGGCTGAGCACTGAAAATAATACCATGCCAATTCAAACAGATTTTGCATGGCAAATTTAGGCTATTAACATTGTCCGTGGTATGATTTATATTGCACTAACAGCATTTTTGGTTCTTCCTTCTCTGCAGTCACCCTCCCTGACACCTTCCCTGAACAGACAATGAAATACATTCCACACCATATGGGTGTATTTTATTTATTTCATAACTACAATTGCTCTACTTCTGTATTTCCATGCATTTCAGTGTTGCAATTTCTGTTTCAAAATGACCCAGGTAAGTGTTGGAAAAGGATGAAAAGAAATAAAAACTCTCGAACTATACTAACTGAAACTCGAGGAATGTTTTACAGGCGGTTAGCCAAGTGTTCCTGCAGGAGAGCAACAAGGGAAAAACTCATGCAGACTTCATTAATTTATTAATTTCTGCTCCTGAATTATTTCAAATTAGGGAATTATGAAGGGTTACCATCATGATTCTTTTATTCTTTACAAGAGTAGAAAAAGAAACTATACAGAAGATTAGAGGTAAAAGCTGAACCAAACCAAAGAAAAGTCCATGAAGAAGTTTGCTGGGATTTAAAATAAAACAAAACAAAACTTATTACTCACTTTATACTATGCTTCTTAATTTTGATTAAAAGAATTTCTATATCATCTGATTTGACATTTCAGGAATTTAAAGGAAAATATTTGGTAACATATTAAATATATCCATCCATGTGCGTACGTGATAGATTTGGGGAAAAGAATGTAACTTTCATCTCTACTTTCATCTCTATTGAATCTCCATACCCATAGATCACTATGGAAGTTCTGCTCATTGTAATTCACCCAGTTCTCCTGCATAGTAAGGTTTATGAGACTCATGACTTTCTCCAATCAAAAATCTGGAGGAAAACAATCTAGTGTTCACTTTTTCCAAGTTAGAAATACGAAGACAAATCTGGATCCTGGGGAATCAATATATTATTCAGACCAATCATGAGATATTTTTCCTCGTATGTTAGCAGTGTACAAGGTGTAATATGAGGGAATCGTTTAAATGATACAATTTGCCTATTTTATTCAACTATTTCTATAATGATGAAAGGAACAAAAAGTAATTTGAAAACTGTGAGCTACTGAGCTTACACAAACTTCTTGCTGAAGAATACTGCCACTATAAGAGAAAGGCAAAACAGAACAGAAATAGTCAACCCTATTGCAACTCAGCAATTAAAATATAGGTGCCTGAAAGAGGTACCTCAGTCCATCAAGTTCTGCAAATCCTATGCTGCAGCATTTATTTTCCATGGGCTGGTAAAACATCATTTAGGACTGACATATTGAAACTTATAGTTGGATATATACCTGTACATTTAAAGGCATGTAATTACTACACAGAATTTCCCACTAGTAGGCATCAATAGATACTTAAATAATTTCTCTTCTGGCTTGATACACCCATTTAGAGATACAAAAAAGAGAATAATTAACTAATAAAAAATAGAATTATTAACTATCATATCTTCCCACAATAACAAGCAAGACATAAGGCTTATATTTGATTTGTGAGTGCAAACTATGCTACCAACAAAGCTCAAAAATACATTATATTAGAAGAACTGGGGCTTTTCAGTGAATAACCTGTAAGACTGACCTATCTAGGCATGTGTTAACCAGTTACATCCAAGTTACCAATAACACAAGATTTGCATCAGTGGGGAGAGTGCAGTCACATATCTCTTTAAACGAAGACTCACAGAATGATGACACTTGAGGTTTTGAAGATAAAATTTTATCTTGTTCTTATACCTCTAGTCAGGGTTCCTACTTAAGCCTAATGCTTCTTATTGACCACACAGTTTTAAAGAAATTATGTAGCTGGAGGACACAAACATTCCTACAATAAATATGGGATACGCAAGGAATAATTATAAATATCATTAAATAGCACAAAGACGATAAAAATATTCCGCATAATCACTGTAACGTAGAAATTATAAATTATATAAGGTCTTAATTTAGCACTGGACTGAGTCTATGACCTATCTAGGCTTACAAAATAAAACACAGGTGATACATTATTTATTAATACTCTTCTGTCTTTTGCTTTCATACCAGTTTTAGGTGCATGAGAGTTACAGAATTGTACATTTTGAGTTCTACAAGAATACTTTCAGTATTTTTGAAAGATATTTTTATAGTTAAAATATAGTCAAAGTTTTATGGGGTAAGAAATTAAGCAGCAAGAGCTAATGCTCTGACGAGGGATTTTTTGGTTTAAGAGCATAACATGTAGAAAAAGAAGGACATAATGGGGGATTGAGAATAGAGCAAGGAAAGCAGAACTCCTGAAGACTATTCCCAGTCTTCAGTACTGTGCTGTGTGGCTGTAAGGAAGCTCTCAAGTAAGTGCTGAAAGAATGAATTGTTCCAAGCAACAGCTTTGGGTTTGGTTTTGCAGAGCAAAACCAAAATTATTGGGAAAAAAAGTCAGCCAGGAAAGGAATACTGAGATCATCCCATCTATACAAATGTTAGTGTATATTTAATTTAGCCAATGCTTCATAGTTATTTTAGTAACTGTTTACTCCAAGTATACTTCTAACACTATAAACTCTGCCTTAGCACATTTCAAACTCACGTGACTAAGGTCTCCTTAAACAAACACACACAAACCTCCCCAAAAAAAACAAACCAAGACTGCCTTAAGCCTATTGTATCTTTCCTTCAAGCATGGCCTTAGAATAGTCTCAGCCTTGGGAATTCAGATCCAGTAAAACTAACCATCTACAGTAACAAAACACATAACCTGGGACTCTCATAAAATTGCTCTCCTGTTTGAAAAAAAAAAACAAACCAACCAACCAACAAATCTACTAAAAAAGGTTGAAAACAAACTCTGATATTTTCCCACCAAGCTTCTTTGATTTTTCCAAGACACAAACGGCTTGTTTTTAATGTACCTGAATAAAACAGCCAAGTGACCTCATTTGTTTTCACTCACCTCCTGAAACCACCAGTTATGGTAACTAAAGCATCTGGTAGAAATGTACACACAGTATTCTTGACAATCAAGCTTACTGCATCTGCTTCTGCCTTAGATACACAGCTAACAAGGTCCTCATAGTAGAGAAACCCTGGAAATCAAAGGCAAAAAGTGCTGATCACTCCACAGAAATATCAAAATCTACACAGCATTATTCAAGGTCCAAACCACAGATGGTGTCGGTGCAAGGGATCACAGGCCAGAGACAGGCTCTTTCTTCCCTCATCTTTGCCCTTAAAGTTTATATGTATTTTTGTCATTATAACTTGTCATGTAATTTGTCAACATATTAGTCACAATAATTGCTCCACTTTCTGAGGGCCTGAATATTTATAAATTACTCTGACTTCTCTACCAGCTCCCATCAATGGCATTTTTGAATTTACTGCCTCAAAAGGCAGTCTTCCCAAAATAATAGTGTTCTACACAAGTACAGGGCTCAGAAGCATGTGAAATATCCCAGCTATCTTATTTCTGATCACAGAGCTTGTGTCGGAAGAACCCTGTACAAAAGCTTGCTTCACATTTGAATATGACACGTAAAAGAAAAAAGGACAAAGGAGCATGACTATAAGAAAGCTGATCCAAGGGATTCTGAGGTCATGTAAAGCACATGAATTTCAAGGGATTCTGAGGTGATGTAAAGCACACAAATTTAATGCAAAAATAAAGTTAGATTATTTTAGTGTCATATTATAGAATATGTTTTCCTTAATGTAAATAATTCCTTTGTTTAAATTAGTTCATTTATTTAGGGAAACAGTACACGCACACAAAATCTGTGAGGAAGCAACATTATTCATGTAACCCTGTTTAACACTTTAAAAGCTAAGATATGCTAGGATTATGGAAAGAATTTTATAAGTACTTTATTACAGGTCTAGATTTATCACTAAAGTAGGGCTGCCTTGAGGGAGACAGACCTCTGAAAAGTAATTCTGGGCTTTCCCAGTTTTGTAATTTTTTCACAACCTGTGTAATAATGAAGCATTAATAGTTTTGTGTGCAAGAGATTTCATTTAGTATCTGTGCAAGCAATTAAAAAATATGCATATTCCTATGTTTTGAATGACATTATTTTTAATTAGGAGCTCAGCTGGTCAAAATATTATTTTCACGTAATAATTCAGTATTCACAAGACTCTGCAGCAAGAGAGCTTTGCCTTCCCATGTGCTTCTGTTATCAAGTTCTTAGAGCACTGAGATGTAAGTTTTTACGACACTTTCACCTTACCTGCTTTCTGCATTTTTGAGAGCTTCAGGGTCTTGTCAGCTTTTACCTCTTCCACAGTTCTCAAACCCATTCTGTACCATTTCTCAGATGTCTTCACTCCCACTCCAAAGACTGAAGTAAATTGCTAAGGTTAGTAGGAAAACACACATTTCAGTGTTGTTTTCTAAAGGAGCAGTGAATTAATAATAAGCAGGTAACAACAAGGTTTCACAAGGAAAGTAATGGGCAGAGTTAATCCTCCATTGCAGATAAATAGCATAATAAACATATACAAATTCAGCTTCCCTTCTTTGCATAACTACATTGAACAGAGAACTGGTTTTATACACGGAAAGTTCTCATTATCATGAGATCTAAACAATAATAGAGTAGTAGTCCCAGCACCTTTATGTGATTTACCAAAATGTACACTTTTAACTAAGGTTTGGTATAAGGGTAGTAGTCTTTATTTTTACTCCATTTCTTGATAGAAATGCAAACAGCAACATTAGGTAGCTCGATTCCCTGACACTGACCTGATAGAATAAGAGATATCACAAGATTATCTTCATAATTTGACTGACATTACAGCTTTGTGTTACATGCACTATCAGCTCTCAAAACAAAACAGCAAAAAAACAAACAAGCAAGCAAACAAAATAAAAGGAAAAAAAAGAAATAAGCAAAAACAACAAAAAAACCCAAAAATAAAAACAAAACAAACAAATAAAAAACCACACCTATATCCACCAAAAAAAAAAAAAAAAACAACAACAAAAAAAAACAACACCACACACACAAAAAACCCCCAACCTAAAACAAACCAAAATCTACCACTCTACCAGAAATTTTTCAGTGGTCATATTCCATTTATTCCAAAGTAATGTTGTTCACTAAGTTATAACCCATGAAACGATGTACAGAAAAATGTCACAGTTGTAAGCATTATTCAATGGATCGATATCTCAGATGAACAGTGATATGAAGGCAAGAGAGAAAACTTTCATGCTTGCCTAAAAGCACGTTCTTTATGTTCAGTTTGTCAATACTGAAGCTCTCCATCCTTTCTCTGTACTTTTATGGAATTCAGTTAGTAGCTGTGTAAGACATGAATAACTGCTGTTTTCCATTGAATCTATGACCCCTGAATTCCAACCATGCTAGCTTTATTTTGTGTTTTTGTGAAGATATTCATTCACTGGAAATAGTTATGAAAAAAAAAAGAGAAAATTAAAATAATGGATAATATTAAATAGGAATTGCCCTACATTTTGTATATAATGGGTGAAGTTACCTATTCTTTGTCTGAATCATGGATGATTATAAAAGGATGTAATTTTTTTAATACTTAGATTGTTATCTTTTAATGTTTTTGCCAGTGCTGAAGTATTTTCAAAAGGGTCTATTACTGCATTTTAAATGATTCTAAAAGACTTAATTAATGCTGGGATAGACAACTAAAGAAAATGGATTCTATGCACCCAGATTTTTAGGGGGAAAAAACCAGATATGTTTTTTCCTTTCCGTAAGATCCATAGTTATTTAGCATATTTATAGATGCTAGAGATGCTGCCAGCAGTGCAGCACAAGTAACAGGGAGCCCATTTCTTCAGTTGTGTATGGGAGCACTGATTCTTTTCAGCTGGTGAAATGAATTACATCAACTCGCTCTCTGCAGCACCCACTTCCATAAGGGGCAAACTGACCCTGTCAATTCATGTCCCTACAGCTAAAACATGAACTAGAACTTAGTTCAGTCATTTGATAACCATGGTCCTGGGGCCAGCAGTGATCTTTTAAATCATGATAGGAGAAGCAGCAGGCACCAGGACTATGCTAAACAGTAAAATCTAGGAATTCACTAGTATGAGATTCTTCTTAGAGTCTCATAAAAAATTGGTGGAAACAACTGGTTACAACTAATTTAGCCATGTTGAGACGTGCTCGGCCAACAAGAGACCCACCTAAGTTTGTTGTAATTTTGCATGTGAAACAAGGCATAAAGCATATTTGAGATAATTTGTCCCGACAGGCTTTATTCTAATCCCCAAGAGATTTTCTTAAACCCTGAAGTGTAAGATTTAATAGCTGTTCCTCAACCACGCTGTAATGCAATCATGCACTGATAAGCAAGTCTGCTTCTTGAATCCTGCTATACATGTGAATCTACACCTCCTTTTGGATATTGCCATAGATGGCATCCACAACTGTGACTGAACATCCTTCCACACCTGTGATGTAGCTCAGAGAGAATGGAAGAGCCTTTGGATACCTGAAGTAAAACTGAGTGATGTCAAGGAGAATTAAACAGTCCCATTTGTCTTATTCTGTTTTAATTATTCTGAAGACAGAAAAAGTGTATTTATAGAGATCAAAAATGTAGAAAATTTGAAAAAACATTTGTTCCTCTTATACGTTTCCAGTGGATAATTCAATTAATGTTTCGGAAATGGGAATTGCAGTATTTATGTGGTTTAGATTCCCTGCAACTATGAAGTAGCGTGACTATGACTACAACTTCCCTAAGGAAGAAACAGCTCCAGTCCTCCTTCTGCCTCACACAAAAGAGAATTACAGCAGATCAGAGTCATCTTCTTCACCTGATATTTTCTTAATTCCAGAATAAAATGTAGTGTTAAAATTATAATCAGCTGAGGCAGAAATAAACCCAATATCGCGTTAAACTTACAGCAAAGAGTATGCATTACATCACTAAAGAGTAACTATGTATGCATCACATTAATTAAAAAGAGGAAATTATTTCACATTATTCTTTATCACAGTTTCTTGATCTCCATTTCTTTTTATTCAAGACCTGTCTTTCTTTATACTTGATATTGGTTGTTCCTTTATAATAAAATTGATATATTTGTCCAAGTTCTACTAAAGGGAAGGAAGTTCTAAACAACAGCAACAAAACTCAAAGGATTTACCTTAAATGCCTTGTATCGTTCATCATTTAACACTTCTTTAACTCTAGAACTTTCTCCTTCTTCAATAATCTCCTAACCAAAGAAAAATATTACTTATTAAAAAATAAATTAAAAAATCGATTGTAAGATCTTACCACAATTATAAGATTCAGTAAAGTAATCTAAAATCAAGTTTTATCAATATTTATCAATCAATAAACAGAACCCTTAGCAAGCATATTGTTTTATTCTCTTAGGATCAAATTCTGCAACCCTTTTAAAGACAGAAAATTACTGAAGGATGAAGGAGAAACTGGAACCACAGAATAAATTTCACAGTACTTATTCACTCATAAATTTACTCGAGGATGAAGTAGAAACTGGGACCATGGAACATATTTCACAGTACTTATTTACTCATAAAGTCACAGTCAGAAAGCAGTTATTTATCATAAGCTATCAATGACTTGTCCTGAAAATTAGATTTCATTTTTTGGTTGAGTTTTCTATTCTTAAAAATAAGACCATTGTAAGAACAAATACATTTTTTCTGGAGTGTACAATCCTTCTAGTCTTTCTGATAAAAATTAAAAACAAAACTAACAAACAAAACCACCAATATAGCCCCAACAGACCATCCTGTTTTCTGGGGGACCATGACTGCAATCCCAGCCCACCAGGTAGAAGGTACTAAAAGCTCTTCAGAGGTTGCATTCTTAACTGGTGGACTGGAGCAAACAAGGAGCCAGAGCAAAGCACAACACTCAGCAATGACCCCTCCAAAGCTGAGACCCTGATCAGCTGCCTGCTGGAATAACAGCACCCAGAGATGTGGCTCCTGAAAAGACTAAGGACTAAAGAAAATGCAGGGAATACTCCAAGTTCCAGTCAGAATGTAGAGTTCATCCATCACCTGGATAAAAGGCTCTGCTATAACTATATATAACTTGCTATAACATGGCAAGGTAAGATTTAACATTAAAGTACTAAAATATTTACCACTTTCGCAAAAAATAGTATTTCTAATAAAGCATTCAGGTGAGCAAAGTGATGTTGCCAAGGGCAGAAGTCACACGAACTAAACTATTAACAGTTAACCTGTTGCATCCAAATCAGAGTGAGCCCTTTAAAATTACATGCAAAGCTGATACTGCTTTATTTATTCCTTTGTATTTATTCACTTGTTCCCCTCATTCCTAAGAGTGGGCGTTCCATGACAGAGCCTTGTGTTACTACAAAAGGTTTCCAGAACTCATTCCGTTCTTAGAAACAAGGATAACACGTTGTTATTACAAGAAATGCAGAAGGTTGTGTACACACACACAGATACCAGTGCTCCTCTCCGTGACCTGTAAATGTGGATCTGTAAAAGAAGCAATTGGCAGATAATTTAGAAGTACATTACCTCAATGATATCTCTGACTTGGTCTCCCACACAGGGCAACCCTTGGATATCTTTCATTCTGCTTACTGGAAATGGAAGAGATTTCAGCAAAGAAGCTGCCCTTAAAAATTCCAGGCAGAATATTTCATTTTCTTTGAACTCATAATTTTCAGCCATTACCTCAAAGGCATCCTGGGACAGGGGGAGGTATAGAAAAAAAAAAGTTGAAATTTAATAAAAGCTTAAAATATTCAGTATGCTCCTTAGGAAGGTTACTTTGTAGGCTAATTCAAGAATTTTTTTTTTTTACACTAGGGTGAAAAGATAGAGTTCATTTAAAAAAAAAAGCAGACTAATTTTCTAACAACTTGAAGTTTTCCAGGTATCATAAAAACGGTATTTTAGAGACAAAATATATGAAAATACTTTGATCTGTAGCAGAGCCAAACTTGAAAACCTTTTGTGAGATATGCCTTCTGTATTCTATGCAGATCTAATAAATCAATGTGAAATAGAGCCATAATTTTTAGAATTATGCCCAACCATAAGTAATCCAGCAGATCAGCACGTCACATCTGCATTTGCAGACACAACCAAACAGGAATCTGTGGCAATACTGGAAACCACCTTCATCTTTTTGAACATGTAGCCATGCTTCTATTTGGTAATTTAGGGAACTCTCCATTTCCTCATTTTTCAGATGTATAACCTATGCAAATAGAAACACATTTTCTTTATGGTTCTTCAGCTATCCATTGTGTCGTTTATTTAACATTGCACTCAAAAATACTGGAAGAATATCCTTACAGTTTTTTTGGGGTTTTTTTAATGACCCATATGAAATTTATGCAGCTTTGAGGTCTGTTTCTCTCCTAGAATATATATAAATATATATCTTAATAGCAGCAAGTTTTAGAAATGAGATGCAGGGAACAGACCACACAGTGGTGTAGAGGCATTTTTTTGCTGTTTGCCACTGTAGAATACCAGCTTTTGAGAGAGAAAAAATGCTGCAAAATAATTTTGTGAATAACCTAAGAACTTAAGAAGGTTTTTAGTTGATTAGCAGCTGGAAAAACAAGTTCTGAATGAAATCTTACACAAACCTCAAAAAATTTCAAGACTGCAAAATTAAGTGATTTCTTCAGAGATGCTTAAGAGTGGACCATTACTAGAAAAAACTTTCACTGTTCAGAATATTTATCTAGAACCCGGAGAAGTGGCTGTCAGTGTGCATCTGCCTGCAATTACCACTTCCCAGACCTGTTGGCCAACTGCCTGTTCAGAAATGTTTTTGGAATATATATGAGTAAAATCAAGAGACAGCAAATGGCTTATCAGAGCAATTACTACAGTGGATAGTAGGAAGGAAAAAGATTAAGTGTCTTTTTCCTGCCCTCACTGTTCATGTTTAGTCTCAAATTTCATTTCATTTGTAATGAATACAGAGTTTATATAGTTTAAAGAAAAATAATTTTAGATTTTCCTTTGATTTTTAAGTGTGCTTTATATTGGAAAACAAAGGCCAGTAAAAACCAGCACCCTGTACATCCTAAATGCCACATGTGTAATATCTCCAGGTGAGTCTGTCCCAAGCCCACTAACTGACATGACAGCAAATCCAGTGAAGTCAGCTCTTTATTACATCTGTGGAATAGAACACAGCATTTATCACCCTGCACTGAATGAATATAACCTCATTTAAACAATGAGAATTTACTTGAGCTGCCATCATTTAGATCACTAAAACAGATCAATTTCTTAAACTTAAATAAACCTTTCACAATGAATCTCGATTATTTACATATTACATTTCATTGTTTGGTCAATTCTAGAAAATAGACCTTCTGACATGGTGTGTTGTTTATAAAATAAACATTACAGTCTCATTGAAACAAAATTAAGGCTTTACTCAAAACCTTCAAGAAAACATTGTCTTTACTCACCCTAGGGTTTGCAAAACATTCCTCTTAACGAAACAAAAATATGACATCTTAATTGTTTTGACAGTATTTCTTTAGAAGAAATAGGTACCTTAGCTGAAAAAAACCACTTCATTTCCCCCTTTTTTACCTGCACTAATATGTTAAAGTGTATCAAAATAGGGCTTGCTACAGGCAATTTGCTTTATTCTATATCACCAGTATAACTTCACTCCTTGGTCTCCCTAAGAATCAGTCACCTGTTGTCTGTCTCACTCCAAGAATCCTGCCCTTAGCTGTGTGTTCATTTACCAGCTACCCTCATTAGTAAAGGCTGTGAAATTCCATTTTCATAACGTTTCATGAAAGATCTCACGAGAAGGACAGCTGTTTAGCAACATGCCTGATCTGGAAGTTTCAACTATCATTTACATTCAACTAGCCCTTGTGTATAAGGAATCAATAAGAGGAAAGAGAATGCTCCTTTGGGGGAAAAAAAACAAAAACAAACAAACAAAAAAACACCAAACCAATTATTAGACAAATAATGCACACGCCTTAGCTTCCTAACAGCTGTCTTTAAATCTCTTGCAGTAGCTAATCGTTGGATTTATTCAACTGCTTTTTTTCCCCCCCTACATTTAAGATCTTTATTTACTTGACAGATTATGTTGTATGTAATTACACACTTTTTGGTAAAAGACAGGCACATTATAATTTCCATTTAGAAAGAGAACTAAGAAAAAGGTGAAACTACCAGTTTGAGGTCATGAGCAATGTGGATTCATCCCAGTTCGTATATGAAAGCAAAAATACAGCATAGACAGTACGGCAAAGCAAATGGGGAAACATATTTTACAAGTGGGGTAGGGAGTCAGATGTTTCCTCTGCTGTGGGGTTTTCTGGATGTTCTCCCCAGTTCTTTCAGTTTTTATTCTTTATCAACTTTAAAGATTCTTTCCTACTATGCAATAGAATATGCTAATTGTTGCTTCAAGTGAGATTTACAGTTTGACTCACAAAATTAAGATTACTTTTGCTTTCTTTTTCTCTCTTTATAATCTGTACACATGAACACTCGAGAAAGCAGTGTTTGGCAAAAAATTTCTTACTCCAGTTAACACTAAAAGCATTAATCAGGGGCAGAGATAAAAAGGTATAATTGCTACATTCTTATTAAAATAGTCTATACTGATAAAAATAGCCAGAAAAATTCCCAAAATTTCCAGTTCCCATAAGTAGCTATTCAGCAGCATGTATTGATAATGGCAGAGACTGGCAAAGCCATCTTCTTGATCAGAGAGCTCAAAAAATCTAGGGATGTTTTTTCTCACTCCCAAAACGCAGTCTCTCACATGCACATCTGGTAAGAGTTCTACACTGAATAATCAGCCACTGTGATAATTGTGTCTGCAGACACCAGCACTAACCCTGCCGTGGAAAGGTGTTAGTCCCTTCCCACTGGTGCCAGGGCAGTTTTCAGAAAAGCTGCGTCACCATCACTATTGAAAAATACAATCACAAGGAGCATTTTACTCAGAGGCTGTTGATTGTCAATTAGAAAATATAATCAAAGCATTTTTATGATTCTAGTTTGCATTTTTCAGTGTTTGCCTGCCTTTGTGAAGCTCATTAAGCTGTTCAAAATAAACAATTAAAGAGTAGTGAATATTCATTATTCTCTGTACAAAAATACACATTGTCTGCAAATGCTGCAACTAATTACAGACCTGTCTTTTAACATAAAACTGCTTTTGACATTTTTTTAATAAAATATTTCTTTAAAAAAAAAGACAGCAACTGGACATGTTGTCTATTAAACAGTATAGTTCATATTGAGTAATATTCTAGCGGCAAAAGCATATCAAACTAATATTATTTAAGAAAAATCTTACAATATTAATAGATCTCTGGTGAAATCTACTTATGGTGATATAAAGTTATTGACCATTTATTCTAAACTTTTATATGTCTTACATGAAGCACCTCACCTCCACTTTATCAATCAGACCAATATTCTGATTACCTGTTTAAAAAGTACAGTTTAAAAGGAAACTAAATTCACAGAGATTTCCAGCACATGGGAATTTCATTACTTTCAGAGTACTGTGCAGGGTCTGCTCTAATTAAATGTGAAACAAAATTGAGCCACATTTCAGTTCTTCAGTTATTGAAAATTTTACTTCAATGTCTGAAATTGTGGAATGTTTGAATGTTTGTTGGTGAGACTTGGACTATGGAAAAATTTGGGATTTAAATGCACTTCCAGATTCCAGCGGGTCAGATCCAAAAGTACTCTAAGATTTTGCTGAATTGTGTTAAAAATAAGAAAGGTGCCAGATGCAGGGAGGAATTTTGAATCTCATTTAATAGCTGGTATTTAAGAGCTAATAAGACAAAATATCGTTAACACAAAGTTACCAGTAATCATCTTACACATGCAAAAATAGAGACTAAAATATTTAAAATGCCAAAAATCACACAAGTGAAACCAACAAAAAGTGCAAGATTCTCAACTAATATATGAGAATGATTCTCAGAAAAAAATAATATCCAATAAGACCATGCTGCTTTCTGTCTGCTGAACAACTGACCCAATAACATTCAGCATCAATATCAGAGTACAAGTCATGCAGAAAAGCGAAACAAACTAAGGGTCCCACGCTCTATTTCATACTATCCTGCTCATTTCAACAGCGTCAGAGCTGCTCCATTGCTACTTGTAAAACAGTCTTTAATAAACTCAATTTAAGACTCTGCTAGAACAGACATCACCAATATTACCACACCAAAAAACATATTTTAAATCTAATCTGTTTTGTAAAGAAATTATTACAGATTCATGGAGAGGGCACTTGTCTTATTGCCATGCCTACACTCACAGCTCCTCTGCTGTGAGACCTTGGAAAGCTGCTTCACACCTCCCTGCCATTGTTTCTCTTGGCATCTTCCATTCACTCTCTATTAGGACTGTGAACACTCCAGGGCTTGAATTCTTTACAATGTGCTTGTACAGCATCTCTCATAAAAAAGCTCCTGTCTTACTTGAGTCTGCAAACACCACTGCAGCACAAATTAAAAAATGTTAACACACTATTGTACAAGTAACTTCAATCTGCCAAAGAGCTAAATAACAAATTGTGATTAAAAAAACCTGAAAATCCTACATGGTAAGTGTTTGAAAAGCTATTATAGTCAGAACAGCAATTTGAGTTAAATTGTTTTCCTTCTCAATCACTCTTGTCTACTTGTTTATCTAGTAAGCTGCAAATCCAAAAGACAGATCCTACTTCTCATCACATCAGCCTCACCAGAGTTTGATGTCCATTCAAAACTGACCAAAGTTTTAGAATGCAGCTTTCATTCAAATAATTTTCTTCTCTCTTTACCCATTGTAAATCTCAGTTTTGCATTTCGGTGGGAAGAGATATCTGGCATATGAATGGCCTTTGTCTAGGCTGAGAGAGAAAATAAATACTTTCAGGTGTTTATTTCAAGGAGAATTAAGCAATTTAAGCCAACCTGTAGTGTTGACTAAAGTGACTTCCAACTAAGTGAAATTACCCATTTTTGTTCAGTCTGATTCTTTTGGTTTTGTATCTGTAATGAAAAGACAAACACTTTCCCAGATCCAAAGATTTTATCACGTTCTCTTACGTCAGCTAGAAAAACAAAGGAGCTGAGAGAATAAAAATAGGAGCATAATGTGCATGATCTCCTTGCATAAACACTATTACTAGAAATAAATATGTTAGTTCCAGTTGCTCCTCATATTAACCAACAATAACATGTTCATTTTTTGAAACAGCATGGAATTCATGAGAAGTTTCCATATTATTCCACATAATGTAAAAGAAAACAATACAAATGTGAGAAAAGATCTGCTGACACAGCACAGAAATGCAGTTAGTGTTTATCACATAAAAATGCCCTACATAAAAGACACAATGTGTAATAAGAACTATAAAATACCAAATGTACATTACATATATTAACATAGTCAAAGACAGCAACATAGACTTGATGTATCATACAAATTTGGATTGCTGAAAAGTAAAGATGTATTTATAATCTGTATTTTACAAAGGACTCTCCCATTTATCTTAAAAATCAGAAAAGATATTTACTCCTTAGATGAAACCACCAATTACTTTTGAATAGGTATACACTTTGCACACATTCACGTCATAATTCTGAGGCGCAGTGTGGAGAATTTTTACTGAAGTAAGCTACGTTAGTGGGACACTACATATTATTAAGGGTATCCATTCAGTTAGTGGTTTTTACTATGCAGCTCCCAAGTTCATTATAAAACTAAAGGATCTTCAGAGGTCTGTTTTAAAATGGAATAATAATAATAATTGCTTAAGCCACTGGCATAACTGATACATTTTTCTGCAGATACAAAATAAGAAAAATAAAAAAGAATTTTTTTTTTCTCCGACAGAGTGGAAAGGAAACCAGGCAACTTTGCCATGCTAAACATCCACATTCTAATTACCATGAGTAACAGCCCAAGCAAAGTAACATTCAGTAGCATTAGCAATAAGCCTCAGAATCACAGAACCATTTGCCTCTGACTTAATTAGTTTCTTCTGTAAGAATTAAATTGTATTTTCCTCACAGAAGAATGTCTTTCTGAATTTTATTGCAGTCTGATATTAGTATTCAAATCCAGCAACCCCTCCTGGGCACAGCAGAATGACTCCTTTTATTTTAGCACAAGAAAACACGATGCAGCCTCCAAGTGCATATTTTCACTGGGAGAGGAAAGATAGCTCCAAATAAGCCAGAGAACAATATTGTAATATTACATTCTATAATAACATTAATATTTAAGACAAACATAAAGGAAACTTGCTAAGGTACAGACTCCACTCAAAGGATTTGCCCTTTTGTTTTGCAGCTTTACCCATCAGAGCAGCCACAGCTCACGTGTGAGTCAGGGTGCTGCATTCAGATGCATCCCTGGAATCCCCAGGCCAGCAGAGCCTGGGGCAGAGGCTCCCAGCCTGCACACCCTGAGGCCACTGACACTGCACTGTGACCCAAAGACTGCACCAAGACGGAGTCTGAAGCAGTTGCACTTCTCCATGAACTGAAACACGGTGCCACTGTCTGCTCCTTGGTATCTGACATTCCTCATGTATTCTTCACACAACAAACCTTACTGCACAAGAGCTCATAAATTATTTGGCTGGGATTTGCCCCATATTGAACATAATAGTGAAACCCTGACATCTCCAATTTTTGCCAACCCTTCTGTAGCTTCTTTCATGTGTGATACTGGTTGGTTGCAACTTTCTGCAAGTTATTTTCTGGCTATTACTACAGACAGGAAACCTGAGACATTTGAACAAAGAAATTGCACCTAGTATATTAAACCACCACATTTTCTTCATAAGCTCTCATCAAATATCTCTGCTATTTCTTTTTAATAACTAGGCTTTCATGATATATGCAGAGAAGGGCTCAAGATTAAAAAGGATCACTAATTATCAATTTCTTCAGAAATCAAGTCCCCAAAAGTGCCTCTCCCAAGAAACAAGGACATACAAATCCTACTGTATCCACATTGCTGCCTATTAGTGACTGTTCCAATGTAATTGTTACACTTTTCAAACACAACTACTACTTATTTGAAAGAGGAATTTGATACAGCATATCAGGGCAAAGTCCAGCAAAAGGAAGAATCCAAGAGTTCATCAAAGAATGGATTAGCAAATAATAGTTTTGTGCCCCTGTTATAGGCATGGTCAGAGAACAAGCTAACCAAAGAAAACAGAAAATCTGTAAGAAAAGGGAACAAGCCTGGCTCACAGAATAAGGTTGTTATAACAAAATGCTACTATCAACACATAACTCAAGATGGTTTGGACCCAATTTTCAGGATGTATGGTATTGACCCAGGGAAAATCTGTCATTTAATGGTTGGCTGCCCACAGCATGCGCAAGTGAATTACACCAATGCTTCAGTGCATTTGCTAAGTGCTTGCACTGAAAGATCTGTTGGAACACTTTTATTTGAGAACGTGGATTACAGGATTAATACGTGGCCAACAAAACAACAGCAAATCTAAAGATCAGGCTCCTGTGACATTAGGCAGACTAACTGGCAGTTCTCCAGGGCCAGAGCCAGTTCTGGCAGTCCATGAACACCCAGCCCTTCAGCTGTTTTTGCCAGCTTTGGCTGTAAGGAATAAGAGAACCAACCCTAAGGAGTTCCATTACGACTGTCAAGATGCTGATTCTAGACAGACTCAGGTATCATAAACTTGCCCAGTTCCACCTCCAGAAACAAAATACAGCACTAGGAGAAGTTACTCTCAAAATATGTTCAAGATGAAAAACTGAAGCCTTTGTCACTACAAAATCCAGTGACTACTCAGACGCAGAAATGTTTGACATATAGGGTAACAGAAGAGAATCTCAGTACTCCCATCATCAAACTGTCCCACTTCTAATGTGTTCAGCTAAATTCACTTACCAAATACAAGTTGTATTTTGACATTAACACTGCTGCACTGATAAACCTGGAAGTAATTTAGGGAGTGCCTCTGGATAACACAGGTATAACAGAAAACACTCAATGAAAGTGTTTTAAATGTTAATGATAATTAAAATCAACAATATTGTGCCTTCTGGGAGCAACCATTTTACTTTGCCATTATCCACCAAATTCCTTTTAATTTTTTACCTTTAGAATGTCTGACAAAATGTTCTAACATAGAGAATTCAGCAAAGAGCCCTGTCCCACATTCTACTGTTTTCAGGAAGTGTAGAATTAAGACACTTCCTATTTCTCCATAAAGTTTGGTATTTTACATAATGTTTCAGTCACACTATGTTTGGTCTGACATTTTCCCCCACAGCAGCTTGTATTTGATATTTATAAACAGTGAAAAAGAACTGCTGCTTTCAAGAGGTTAAACGGCTACAGTCCCAGCCATGTTTTTCTAGCAGGAGGTGGGGAAATACAGCCTTTTCAAAAGAAGCAGTTTTGGGAATGTTGGAATCATTGGGGTTGGAAGGGACCTCAGGAGGTCTCTAGTCCAACCTCAGGCTGAAAACTGGCTCCAAACTCAATTCCCATAACATTGTTCAAAAAGGGACTTTTTGTAAATAAGTAAACAGTTTAACCTACTTGAGTACCATAAATAGTATCATATAATTTATATAATTGATGATTATTTCAAAGCAAAGCTACAAGCCAAATTTTAGGTTGTTTAATTTTTAACTGTGCATTCAAGATACATTCAGATCAAGACATTTTTGAGTTGCTTGTAGGTTTATCTTTAGTTCTGAATTCCCAGAGGTTTTTGTATTTACCTTGTAAAGAGTTTATATTCACAAATAACTGGTATCTGTTGCTATTCTTTTTACATGGATCTTAAAAATAATATTTTCTTGAAAGATTTGTGTGTATTTATAGGCACACACAAAGTAGAGTCATGTCAATTGTAAATAATAACAAATTAAATAATAAAGCTTTAGAAAAATGAGGAGGTGTTTGATGTTATAGTTGAAACATATGCATGTAACTATGCCAGATATATTTAGACTGCACAAAATTAGAGTCTCTGAGAAATGTTTCCTTTTGAATAGTGGTCACTGAGTATCTAGAGCCAGCCAGGAGGAGCCTTTAGGCACAATAACTCCAGAGGAATTTAGACCAGAGGACTCAGACTTTTCACACCCTCTGAAATGTGCAATTTTATGAGCATTAACTAGGATATATGACAGTTTCCAAGATTTCTATTTAATTAGACAGTTCAAAGGGGGTTTGGTGATGTTAAAGTAATTAACATGAAATCTGTTTTCATAACTGCTCAGTTGTGAAAATCTAAAGTTTAGAACCATACTTTGAAGAACTGAACACTTGGGCAAACCAAAAGGCAGCACAACAATTGTAAAGAACTGTGGACTCACCTAAACCAATCTTTTGTTTATCATACTCCCAGCTTGTCAAGTAAGACTGTAATGAAAGGCTAACAGATATTTTTGGAATGTAATTCTACCATTTGCTTTAAAAATTCATGTGTTTACAAGTTATTAATGTATTTAAAGATCCACTGTGTTAAGATTTCAGCAATATCTAGAGGATGCAATTAAGCTTGCACTCAATTTTAATTTAAGTATGGAAGATTTATAACTTTTTAATTGTTATTTTGCTGCCTGTTTACTCATGAATTTGCTGAGGGTGCCATAGAAAATACTGAGGCAAGTACTATATTAATTATTCTAATTATACTAGTTTTTATTTTATGGATAGAATAAATATTACCGTGAATTTCTTGTTGTAGTTATTTAAAGTTGTCTTCCTCTGGCATGAATACGGAGATACTTTTGTTGCAATAGTTGCTGGCATTTCCAGTTCAGGGGTATTCAGTGGAAGAGATTGACATTGTTCCTAACAAGGTAAAAAAAGAATGGTTGGTGACACACATGGCAAATAGCTTAAAAATACAAAAAAAATACATTTCATGAGCCCAAAATACAAACCTTTGAAGAGCAGGCAAGAAAATAATAATGGTCCTATCATCCTCCTAGGAAAAGCATTTGATTTAACATTGGCTACACTGACAGTACCAGTTTATTTGGTGATTACTGGGATTTTTGATTTTCTGCACTAAGTTCTTCCAGGGAGTTTTCAATGGCACTGCCATTTAAAAAACAAAAAAAGTCTTTCTAAATTATGTATGTCTCTACCACTCTTACTATTGCAGTAAGTTTGAAAAACTACAAAGCTTTAAGAGCAGATAAGTTCTAAAGAACATAATTTTCACAGAAAACACAAGATGATTCAGTACAAGTTTAGAGATATTAGACCAAAGAGAAATGCTCAAATAACTGACTTTTTCAGTCTGTAGCTACATTCAGTAGTGGAGGAAAAATGTTTGTGAATTGGAAATGGAGTTTTCTCCCCTCTTGCAGGTAAAACGATAGAGAATGTTTCTTTTGGATTTAATTCATTAAGCTAAATGTTCAATATTGGAGTAATTTTAGCATGAAGGAAACATTTATAAACAGCTACAGAAGAGTAATCTCCATCCTTTTTTCACCCAACAGCCAGCTGGTGATGTGGTTTCTCCCCTTGCCAATTCCCATAGATGCTGATCCAATTCAGACATCATTTTTACGTGTTCACTGAAGCAAGGAAAAGGAGCCAGACACCAAAACGTGAATGGGCATTTCCTCACCTCCAGGCTGCCTCCATGCTCATTCACTTTTCACCTAACTTTGCTCCATGCAAAATAGACCAAGGTCATACAGGTCTGTCGGCAACCCACCCCTGATAGATGGGAATTCTCTTGAAAGGCAGGATTCAGAGCCATACCCCACTGGCAAAAGAGATTCCTGAGCACAAGCCCTCAATATGTGAGTGTCCTGACCAGGGAGCACTCAGGAAAAGGCAAATTCACATTGGTTTTCTGCAGCTTTATATATATCCAGTCCTTCAATTCCTTTACTTTCTTTAATGTGCCAAAACTGCAATACTTCAGAAACATGTAGTACCTCCAGCAGTTCTCTGTATTTTTTGCTCTTGGTCCTTTTGCTTGAAAACTTTTGGTAGATGTGTTAAAAACATATTGCATTGCACTGTCCAAAAGCCACAGGGAAAGGGTTCAACAATAACAATAGAAAATATCGTGATGATTCATAAAAGAAAGTTTCACACCAATAATGGAATGATGAGCCCTTTCTCCCCTGTATCCAATCACACAGACAAAAGGGTAGCAAACCTATAAGCATGTGTGTATCTTCATAACCACACCCCCAAGTATAATTTCATGCTAAATTGCCTCTGTATTTGATAAAAAGTAGTTAAATAACAGTATTCACACACACAAAAGGTAAATTTTGCTTGCTTTATTTACTTGCTTTTCTTGCTTTTTGCTTGCTTTATATACAAAAGGTATATGCTTGCTTCAGTTCCTACAACTGAAGGAGTAGTGAATTATATGGTGGTTTTCACAGCACATGCTGAAAGGAAGAAAGCTATTTGATGTGTAAGACCAGTCTTGGGAATAACCAAAGTGGGTTTCAGTCAGGACAGCAACACAACTCATCCACTTTTGCACACACTAATGAATTATATTTTTAATTGATTTTAAATCATATAAACTATGATAGATTAGTGCTAATATACTGCTTGAAATGATGCTGCCAGCTGAAAAGATTGTGGACAAATAGAATGTTACTAAACAGAATATTTAACAAGCTGTTACCTTCATTAGGGCACAGACACACAAAGAGCAAGAGCCCTACATGCAGCAATACCTGGTACTGTGGAGGAGGGCAAAACCAATAGAGGAGATCTGTGCATTTAAGCGTGTGATAGACTGGACCTAAACATCCTGTTCCTGCCTTAGCAGAGATATTTGAGCATTTCCCTTAATCAGTAAGAGTTAGGCATTTAGTTAACTGGACTTGATTATATATAACAACAGAAGGAGCTTTAGATAGAAATTAACAGCAAAAACATCTGGCAAACAATAATTACTACAGTCTGATTTGCAGGGAATATTGTGATGCCTGCATGTGAACTATAGGAATGATCTATCAGCAGCAGTACATGAGCAGCATTGATACTGCTTTTTGGTGGGAAAACCAGATGGGGAAAAAATTGTCTGTACAGATCACAGGACAAAGCTAAATTTCCATCAACAGCAATTACAGTGTAGAATGAGGAATCCTGGAAACTCATTACATCAAAAATAATTTCTAGTATTGGGAAGAAGCAACTACAGAAAAGAGAAAAATCGTAAAATATAAGCATTAAAAATTCCTTTTTTTCTTGCAAATAACGCTACATTAAAACAAAATTATAGCACACTTCACAGGGGCAACCACTGAAAAACATCCAAATGTGTAGGCTACTTAACCACTACAGCTAGTCAGAGTTTCTACCCCATGTCCAGGCTGCAGAAGATGTCACTTGCTACTCCTTCACAGTGACATTTTCCACATGGAATAAGCAAGCAAAACAGCCTGTACCACTAGCATCAATTTGTAAAGCAGACAGACTTGGTTGCAGAATTAATCATGTGGGGGGCTATTTTGCTCTTTGTCAAATTATTTTTTAACACACCAGGAAGTATAATGACATAGGGAAATAATGAGAAAATGAAGCAGCAGTGAATGAAGTGCACAGAGACAACCAGCCAGCAGCTTGGTAAAGCCCAGGCAGCACTCGCGAAATAATAAAGTCCTCTGATATCCAGCATTTTATGAAGAGAAGGCAGACAGTTTGTAAGTTTCATTTTTATTTCCTGAGAAACTCTGACTGTCAGTATGAAGGATTTCTTCCATTACTTACAGCCTCTCTGTCTCACAAGGAAACAGTGAGATGCTCCAGAAAATGTTAAATATGAGCTTCCTGACACAAGATAAGACAAAGGATCAAAAGATGGCACTTTCTTTCCCTAATGTGGAGAAAAATCCTTTGTTCAAATAAATAAATTTATTTTCCTTTCTAGAAAAAAACCAAACAAACAACAACAACAAAACAACAAAAAACCCCCACCCAAATAAACTAATTAGCTAACAACTTCTAGGTTCTGACTGAGGAAAAGGCAGAAGAGATGCAGTCACAGATCAGTTCTTAAGGCTGCTGAGTGTGCAGCGACCCTCACAGATCTCTTCCTCTCTTTTTATCCCTCTGAAATCCTCGCCTCTGCCTCTTTCTCTTCCATAACCCAGGACACATCGGTACTTTCTAGCATGTGGGGATGCCCTTGTGTACATATTAAGGTCCACGTCCTGCTATTGTCAAGGATACCCATCTGCTCATGGTGGGAAAGGTGTTCCTGGAAAAGGGCAGACCTTTGCCAGAGAAATATTTTGCTTCCCTTTTAAAGCAGATATTTGGCTACCATCTTTCCAAAGCCTGTTAAATTAAATGATGGCTACTAACCCTAAAAGTCAGCTGTGACCGAATGAATCAATAATAATTCTGTCCATCTTAAATCTGGTCAATCAACCTTTTATTCTCTATAAATCACTAACATCAGAGCATCTCTCGGATCATTCGCAACCACAGAAAGACGTACTTTAATGACAATTGTAATTAGGATGTTAGCTAATGATCTGTAACTCTGACTTTATTCCCCTTGTTTTGCAAGGAGAAGGGCATTTCTTTTTACTAATGCAGTAAAACAAATGTCCTGAATGAAGAACGACCTTCCAAATAGGCTACTGCAGGATCTGAGAGACGAAACCTTACTGCTATTGATATTAATGGGAATTTGACCACAAAACTACATGGGGATAAGATTTCACCCAAAACATTCCCCCACTGCAATCCATTCCTTTTACTTCAAAACCTTCGTGATCTAGTGTGAGTTCAAGGTTTGTTAATTCACTTTCATTTCACATTTTACAAGTCTGACATAACGAACCAAATTTGTCTTCAGTGAAATTCCAATTAAATTACATTATGTATGAGTTCGGTCTAGTACTTAAAAAGAAAATTAACCTTTACTTCAATCTTTCCTCATTTCTCAAGGCAGAAAAAAGAATTAGCATTGTGACACCACAACAATAAAATTATTTTTAAATGTGCTACACTCCTAGAATTCTTGTTTTCTCCTTGTTTGCTTTACAAAATGTTTATTACCTTAGAGCAACTATATAATTAAGATTGGTCTTAACTATAAGCTTTAAAAATAACAGTATAGCTGCCACTGGCATCCTTATCGTACTCTTCATTTATTAGCATGAAATCTTTATGTTTCAATAAAAACAGAAGCTCTTACTTGCAGAGCCAGTCTCAAAGTATAATAATGATCTCCTGACAGTGCTGATACCTTTTTCGGAAGTTTATGCTCCAGCAATATTCCAAAAGGAGTTTTATACAAAAGAAAACTAAGGCAGTTGCCTTCTCATTGAATATAAAAA
>VWZT01001037.1:940600-1018655 GCA_013397055.1 Pachycephala philippinensis
AAAAAAAAAAAAAAAATTGGAGGAATTTTGGGGAAAGATGAAGGCGTTTCTTGCTTTGAAAAGAAAATTATGAAAACATATTTTCTGAGCTATCAGAATATATAGGTCTCCTCACACTGCTGAAATTAAGAATGTACATAAAGGGTAATTAGGTTTACTTTTAATGCTGATGTGAAACTCTCAGGAAGGTTCACAGGATTTTGTTGATGGTTTTGATGCATTTCTTGTTTGGAGAACTTCTTTGCATTCCCTGTATTTATATTTTTATGGCCTATAAGACAAAATAAAGCAGCACTTACAAGGCTTATTTTGTTTTTTTTTTCTTTTTGTATTAATTTCTTTGGTCTATTCTCCCTCCAGCAGATTCACTGAAAATATTATAAATTTATTGCAAAAATACATCCTTGGAAGGATTTCAAATATAAACACACATTCTATCATGGAATCATGCTGAGTCTGAGAGTGACAGCTCCATCGGGTGTATTCCCTCCCCACTCCCCCCCAACCCAAACTGTTATTAAACAGTAATTCTTATATGTAAAAACCTGGAAAATAATTTCTGGCAATGAAAATGAAACATGACCGAAAAAAATTATCAGGAGCTACAGTTTTTCTTGGGAAAAGATGGTATTTATGAATCATCTTTCATAATCTAAATATCAAGATGAAGAAGCAGCAAACAGCGCAATGTTGCTGTTAAATATTCAGGCATTCTGTGCCTCACAGCAGGGCACATGCTGCACATCCTGCCATGGTCCCAGTGTGGTCACAGTTCACACAGAGACTAATCCAGACCCTTGGGAATCAGCAGGAATCCCTCACTGTACTTCAGAGAGCTTTAGATCAGACTTGTAGTTCTCCTGACATATGAATTAATTTCTTTGCTGGTGCACATTAAACCCATCACCAGGAGGCTCAGGCGGGTGCAGAACGAGGGAACAGCTTTACCCAGCTGCAGTGCAGGGCCTATTTCATGGCTCAGTGGCATGAGCTGGGCATCCCCACCAAACCCCCATCACTCACAGTCCTTGCTGAGGTATTGAATACCACTGCTTCTCACTGTGCTCCAATCTGAGAAATTAGCGGGTAATTTTGTCAGGTACAGATCAGAGGAAAATGTGGTCATCCATTGCTTCAAGGTCAAACACCATTCACCAAATAATCAGCCTGCCATTTACACTATCCTCTGACTTACAGGTTCCATTGAGAGATAATAGAATACGGCAAAACTTTTTTTTCTCTTAGCACAGTTTTACTTGATGGTGCCAAGTCTGTAAGCACACGTCCTTTTCACAGGTCCTTCAAGGGCCCAGCTGTCAGCTGATAACCCTGCAACAGCAAAAGCTGTAACATTTTTGCATTGTTTTGAGGAGGCCAAGTATTCCATCAAGAGCCTACTAAAATGCGCTGCTCTCACTGGGGTATTTACCACCATATTGATGTATTTGAGCAAATACCACAAGTACCAGAACAGGAGCAAGTCCCTCATTGATGGATATTGCAGCGAGAGCTGGGGCTGTTCAGCCTCTTAAGGCTCCAGGAAGAACTAACAGCAGCCTTCTAGTAATTAAAGGGGCTACAAGAGAGCTGGAGAGAGACTTGTTACAAGGGCACAGTGATAGGACAAGGTATAACAGCTTTACACTGGCAGAGAGGAAATTTGAATTAGATATACAGAAGAAATTCTTTTCTGTGAGGGTGTTGAGGCACTGGAACAGGTTGTCCAGAGAAGCTGTGGCTACCCCATCCCTGAAAGGATTCAAGGCCATGTTGGATGGGGCTTTGAGCAACCTGATCTAGTGGAAAATGTTCCTGCCCAGGGCAGAGCAGTGGAAGTTGGATGATCTCTAAGGCCCCTTCCAGGTGATTCTGTATTACCAGTTTGTAACCTGTGATGACACAGTAACTCAGCATTACCAGACACTGATAAAGAAGGTATGGAAGGTGTTTTTAATCTATTAAAGCTGTGTGAATTACTCACACAAATTTCAGAGAAAAAAAAAATTAAAATTCAAAAATAATATCACAACACAATTATATGTATTTTAAGTTAAAAAAAAAATAAAATCACAGCTATTCATTTTGGATATCACTGTATTAGTACTGCAGATCTGTCTTACCATGAGACGGTACTTCAGTTCTGAATCAACTGGTCTTCCCGCTTCCATGCAGGCTGTAAACCAGGAGATATCCAGTAGTTCAAACCTAGAGCTGTCACCCACAGCCTGTCCTTTCAGCCAGTCCAGCACCTCCAGGTAAGAGTTGTTCTCAGCCACAATATGAGTGACAGAGTCACTGTCAAGAAGTACACAAAAAGTTTTCTTATTTTTTTTCATTGAATCCAACTGTACACAGATACAGAGCTGTTATTTCCGTATTTACTTACCATCCACTTCCTGAAAATTGTAGTGTATATTGTACGTTGGGATGTGGGAAGCACTTAAGTTTTCATATCACCATATATCTATTCCAGTCACTGCCGCTGCCTTGAGGAAAGACTCTAGTCTGACAGCTCCTGTAAGTGCATCATTTTCTTTCTTGAAGGATCATTTACCTTCCACAGACACCAACCTAATACACATTCTTTGCAATTCTG
This sequence comes from Pachycephala philippinensis, assembly GCA_013397055.1. Taxonomy (NCBI): domain Eukaryota; kingdom Metazoa; phylum Chordata; class Aves; order Passeriformes; genus Pachycephala; species Pachycephala philippinensis. Next base: position 943,197 of record VWZT01001037.1, read on the forward strand.
AAAATATTTAGCTTACACAAGTGGTACCCTAATTAAAAGGCTGCTTGACAACACCTGACAGCCTCTTCCCAATATTCCTCATCAATGAGTGAAAACTTTGCAACATTAAAAAGTCAGTTAGCAATAATTATTTAAAACTTTACAGCTAGTCATATCTTTCTGGATATTTAAGTTTTCTGGACCTATATGAAGTTGTTCATTACATATGGCATTGCCAACTGTTCATGAATTAAATCTTATGAACTACATGCTCCATCTAAACACCCCTTCCTTGCTCCTAGGCCCGTCTAGGAAAAATGATGGCTTAGTGAATATAAAATTTACAGCCTGAATTGTTGTTCAATACATTATATGGTGTACATTGCCTAAAAATACAACAGCACAAATGCTATTGCAGTAAATTTGGGTTGTTGTACTAGAAAAACATTAGAAAGGATCACACAATTAAAAAGACACACTTCTGTACCTGTCACAGGAAAATAATGGACAGGGACAAAGTTACATTTCAAGAAAAGATTACATGCATACTTAGGATGACCTGTAAGTTAATTTCTGGCCTGCTGATGTTTCACAGCAAGTTTAGAAAAGTAAGACTTGGCAGGAAATTTTGAATGCTTCTGAGTGTTCCCTCTCCCCACACAGCCCACGAGGGGCTGTCACCCACACAAAAAACACAAGAGAAAGGAGAAAATTCTTCATTTCCAAGAACTTGTAGGATCTTGGTATCTCCAAAACATATTCCAACATTAATTTCTATCAGGCAACAGATTCCTAAACTTCTGGCAGGAAAGGCACAGACAGGCAGTGTCACTATTTGACACTATTTTTACAGAAATAAAGCTAGAATTGAAACATAAATTGCCCTGATGGCAGCCACCTCCATTTGAAAGTCTCTGTGACTTTCTGCTAGCCCATGCTGATGACAGCCTTGTGCATATACAGTAAATTTCCAATAGAGCTGACAGATTGCTCTGCAAGCCTTCTGTAACACCTGGAGAAGTTAAGCCATCAACCTGTCGAGGCAGAGAGGACACCACTGGCGGAGATTGCTGGTTAGCATGGACTTCAAAGCATGATGTGTGCTGTTAAAGGCAGACCGCACAACCTTTCAAAGCAAATTACCTTCCAGAAGACCAAGAAAATCCCTTGGCCTGTCTCTGTGATCCTTATTCAAAAAAGTAATCACCAATTTCATTAAGTCATGAAATCACAATGACAAGTACTGGAATTACTCCATAGAAAATGCAATAAACACACTGCATTTTGGAAATATAAGAAAGGTACTGAAATGACTATGCTTCAGAAATGTGAAAACTGTCATGCTATAGCACAATTTTTTTCTCTATATATAGTGGAACTTGTAGACCAGACTCCATTGAAAAATAATAAACCCAAATTTATTTTTTTCTAAAAGATTACAAACACAGATTAAATGAATCTCCATGAAATACTGGTGGGTTTATCATTATTTAACCCTGCTAAGTTCTACTTTAATTAAACTGTCACATCTTTATATTTGAGTAAAAAAATCAGTTAGAGACATACAGCTTCTGCTTCCTGTGGTTTATTTCACTTCATATAAAATATTCATATGTTATGCATTTGTACCAAGCTGCAGATCTGGGAACTTTGCCATAACTATGCTCACAGCAGCAGTTTAGCTGCTGTGCTCGTTTCCTCTCATACCTGTACAGCTGTGCTGTTTTCTTGGCACAGAATATAACAAATTTAGCATTTTCTCTGGCATTTTCAAAGACAAAAATCAACAGTTAAATAGTTGTGTTTTGTCCAGTGGCACCTAAGCTGAAATTAAACATAACACCTGCCTCATACAACTTACAGAAAGTCTGAAATACTGGCAAAAACTACCTGTGTGTCAATGCAGCCCAGATAAAGCATTTACACAGCTCTCTACAGATTATTGATGTAGGATTCAGAACAGCACTCTTCATTTCTTTTTTCCCCAAGAATTCAATTAGTTTTGTATCAGATGCTAATTGCCTACTTCTGTTCAATACCTGCTTGAATCTTGCTTTACAAATTATTTCACCCTCCCTTCTTCCTCAGGCTTTCAAAGCTGATGGGATTGAAAGAAAAATCTGTGGAAATAAGCTTTTATAGGGAGGACCCAGCTGTACACTGTCTTCGTACAGATCCAGAGAAATGATCAATACTTGGCTTTCCTCCAGCTTTTCAGAGAACCTATATAATGATGCAGCTCTTGGAAAACTGCATAATGACATAACCAGCACTTATGTAAGCCACTATTTAGAGGAAGGCTTCCTTCAGAATGAGTTGGCTTACTGAAACCAGACAAATCTGAATCTAGAGTATGTTTTCACTCTCAAATGCCACATCTGTGGTATTTTATTCCCAAGTTTTTTTCTCCAGTGCTCTTCTAGACTGTACCAAGGCATTAGCCAGTAACTTTGAGACTCACACCAGGATAAAAATATTAAATACTATAATACCAGAGATGATGTGGACAAATGCCTCCCCCCAACCCATCACATTTTCCATTCCTGTATAATTAAATTTTTTTCACTTTAGAAATTGGCCATTAAGTTTAGATTAATCTTAACCTGACTTCAAAGGGGAAATAAACAATGACTGATTTGGATGAGCTAAAGACACAATTCACATGCAGACCCACAAAAATTGGCTGATTTAAGATAAATTAGAAACACACATTTTAAAAATGAAAAATCAGAAATTTTGCTAAGGTTTGTGATTTCCCTACTCTCTGTCCAGAAGACAATAGAAATAAGCCACATGCTAGGAACACCCACTGAACTCCCGAAACATATTTATAATGGGAAGAGCCAAATATATCCACCAGAAACATAAGCAAAAACTTCAATCACAGTCACTTCTATGACTATATTGAATTAGAATGCTTCAAATAGCATTACTACATGTTTTTTTCAAAACATATAAACATTTTCCTACCTTAGCTCACTTTCTACTCTGAAACCTTTTCTTCTTCCCAGTTCCATCAAAAACATCCTTCTGGTCATCCCCATCTTCCTCTGCATAATAAAAATGACAAAGTTACTGAATTTTATTTCATAACTGCAGGAAAGTTTTGGGGAATCCAACCCTTTCGTTCTCTTCCTCTGGGATATTACAGCTGGAGCTTTGAACCTATCCATGATGCAAGGTAGAAGTGCTTTCACTTGGGCAAAATAGGGGTAACATGCTTTCTGCCAGGCAACAGCTGTATTTAATGTCACCACCCATTGAAGTAATTTTCTTGTTTCCCCTCTGAAATCAACAGCAGGTGCTACACAAGCAGAAACATCACTCGCTCTCTACCAGCTGGGACTTCTTCAACAGAAATACTCCAGACAGGTGCTAAAATGCTTTCATTCCTTGAAACAGCCATTGCCTACAAAGACTATCCCAATAATATTGATCATAGCAAAAGCATCTCAAAATTTCAACCAGATCTGCAGCTGATTTAATGGCTCAGTTCCACCAATTTCTGCTTTCAAGTCTTTTCCAAATCTTACTTTTCCAAATTGCAGAGCACACTAGTTCACTAAATTAAATTCAATTTACTAAAAAAATAAATAAATAAAAGAGAACTCATTAGAGATGTGTTTAAATATACCTTTGGCATGCATTGCCAATATTGCTCTCTGGTTTTGGCCCTGCAGTGCACTGCTACCTGTGACAGTCATAGAAGTGAAAACATAAATTTAAAAAAGCTTTTTGCTTTTAATCACCCAGTGACCTCCAAAAAGCTACAGAGGAGACTACGGAGGCCATTTACATTCCTCATCTAGAGGAGGGTGTACTGCTCATCACAGAACTACACCAAAGTTTTTTGCCAGCATTATGTTGGATTCAGTTCCGTAGCTCCCTGAATTTCCATCAGAGCAAGGTGAGCACAAACAACCAGGTTTACAGCATGTGCATCTACTTCAGCACAAATCTACTTCAGTGGTAAATATCCCTATTCCCACGTCAAGCTGGATTTTTATTTTTAATATAGCAGAGAATTTGGATTTTACCAGTCCTTCACAACACATCAGAAACGCTCTATGTAACAATTCTCTTTGCTCATGTTCAGGAGGGGAAGCAAGGTGGAAAAATCCCTGAGTCAGATCTATCAATTATATTTTCAGTTATTTTATCACAGATGAATATACAACCTGAGTTTCAGGAAAATGAGTCAAAACCTGTTTCCTGCAATGATGGCTCTGAGTTTAAAATTAAATTGTAAATGTATTGCTAACATTTTCTGAGCCCTATAGCTCTTGCTGCTTCAACTGTATTATTGCAGATACAAAGAAATACTTTTCATCAGAAGAGAAACTAACTATCAAAAATTAATATAAAGCTTTCAGCTCTGGGGCCTTCCTGAGGCCATGAAGAAAATATATACATAGTGCACTATATAGATTAGACTTCATTTCTTCCCTTGCCTAAGGATAACCCAGAAGCCAAAATATCTTTTCCTTTTTTGGATTTATAACATTAAAATTGTCAAAATTAATCATTTCAAGGTTATTTTGAAATTATATGAGATATTTTCTTAGGAACTGGAAAATGGACAAGCAGACTTTAAGAAGCTTAAGCAAAAGAATAGCAGCAAGGAAGCAAAAAAAAAAAATAATAATAGTGATGGATCTGGCATTAAGGCTGAGCAATCTGTTTTGGTTATTCCATGTCTTTTTTCCAGACTACTAATCAACCATTGAGCACTGGTCACTTCCTGTTTATAGCTTTCCTAGGCTTGGTAAAACACTTTATCTCAATCCCTACAAGGAATAATGTATTTGAGAACAGATTCTTTACATATGTTAAACAAAGTTTTATTTTATGTTATAATTAATTCAGTGCTCTAAAACATGTAAATATAATTTTCCCCAGCGTAACATCAATATGCTCAGTGCCAGTAAAATCCTTCTGGCATGAATAACAAATTATTATTCCTTTGTGTTACTGTTATAACTCTTAAGCCAGATTTTCAAGGGTATTTAGGTGCCAAAAAGCTGCAAACAGAGATCTAGTGGGATTTTCAAAATATCTAAGCAACCTAGGCACTCGGCTCCTTTGGTAATCAATTCCTGGCTTTGAACCTAATGCAAAGAGATTTTCTCTAATAAACACAGTATAATATGAAAAAGTCTCTGCCAATGATGCAAGTTTATTAAATGTATCTTCTAAAATTAGCAGGATTTCCATATCCCAGATGAGTGAATAACTCTCTCTCCTACAATATTATATCATAATATTTTTGACAGTACCACAGAAAGTAGAACATGCATTTGGGAGAAAGAAAATACAACAGAGAAAAAGCATGTCTCTTTTTTTATGACAAAGGAAACGTATACTGTTATCTGAGTCATGACACCACATTTGTTTCGTGGCCTAAAACCACAGAAACTTGCAGAAATTTTCCATCTCATTACCGTCTCATGGAGTTCAGAGTGTTTCACATTCCTTGAGGGAAATCCAGAACAAACTTTTATGTTCTTGCTGTGGATCAGTTTTTCACACTATCAAAGGCAAAGATTAAGAATGAGACACAAATACTGATGGCCATTTAAGTAAACATCTTTCATCACTTGTGATGCGGGTGCCAACAACAGCATCCCTAACTCCTCAAGCAGTGTCTTGTACAGGCCTGAGACCCAGAGTACTGATCAACTTCAAAGGCAGGTTCTTTGGGAGGAAAAGTGCTGGAAAGCACAGTTCCTCTGAATTTCAGTATTCTCACATGCTTTCACTGCACGTTCTTGATTACTGTCAGTCTTTTAGTGCCCCGCTGTCATGTGAGCTGCATTGTAAATATTTTATAAACTAGCACTTGTCTATTCATGTAGCTTTCATGAGGAGAATGGTGAAATTTGCTTTTAATACAGAGATACAATCTGCTAACCTTCAGAGAAAGCATCTCTCAAACACCAACAATAAAAATCAGAGAAATGATTGTTTGGATGCTTTCTTATTTCACATAGGCTTAACAGCATCCCATGCAGTATTGTTTCACAATGATTATTTTTCCTTAGCTTTTTCATTTAATTATTTTTCTTCAGTAATTCAGTACTTTCCAATGAACCAATTCGTGGAAATTTTTTTATGCTTCTCGTATTTGTTTTTGCCTAGATATTCCCATCACTATTCTTCTCTTTGAATTCTGGCTTTCTTGGCTGCCAAGCATTTCCTTTAATGTTTATACCTGTTCTACCAATCTCTCAGTGCCTAAAAATCATACAGAAGGTGGTTTTCCTGATTTAAAAATGAATTCTCCCACTTCCCTTTTTATAGTCTCAAGCTGCACCAGGGGAGATTCGGGTTAGACATTAGGAGGAATTTCTTCACAGAAAGGGTGATTGGCATTGGAATGAGTGCCCAGGGAGGTGGTGGAGTCACCATCCCTGGAGGTGTTTAAGGAAAGACTGGATGTGGCACTTGGTGCCGTGTCTGTTTGACAAGGTGGTGTTCAGTCAAAGGCTGGACTCCATGTCAGAGGTATTTTCCAACCAAATTGATTCTGTGATATTTATATACTTTGAACCACTAGAATATTTTTAGGCGGCAGCTCTGAGGTGTAGGTGCTTGAATTATTCCAGTCAAAGATGATAAACTCGTAAGAAGCCATATGACCAAGAATTGCAAAAAACTTATTAAATGATATTATGCTTTGAATGTGCTCACTTGGCTGTATGATGCTATTTGGCATATAAAGTAAAGTAAATTTAGAAAGGACACAAGATTTTGCAGTAGTTGTCATCAATTGTACAGTATTTCTGATGTATCCGGTCGAAACAGCTGATTATATTTTTTTTTTGGCTACCTAATTAAAGATGAAAACCTGAATAAAAAGAATTTATTTGGCAACATCTCTCAAATCATACCAAGAGCTAACAGCTTGTTTAGTTTACTGCACCCACAGGTATTCTAGAAAGGGTTTTTTTTTTCTAAACCCTTTCTGAAGAAACTAGGGAAGAGCAATGTGATAGCTCTGAATAATTAAATAGAGCAATAGGGTTCTCCCTTACAGCATGGAGAAAAGTAATTGGTGACAAATCCTAGCAGGAGCTACTTCCTACGCACATCAATATGTCTATATTCCCTGGAAACTATTATTTTCACTCATCCTCCAGTCTCTCTGTTCAGTAACAAGGTTTACAATTGCTCTCTTTAGTTACTCTATGTATGGTAGTTGCTTCTCCTTGTGATTGTTATTGGACTATTCTTTGATTTTTGTGCTGGTACATCAATAGTTTTCTTTATACTGTAGTCTCATGAGAGCCTTGTGAACCTTTAGCAACAAGCAGAGACATATCTGCATAATCCCATCCATATACATGGCCAGGCAACTCCTTTGACAGTTAAGCATCTCTTCCAAGCAGAGTTTACAAAGGTAAATCTGCCTGGATATCAAGCGCCATTTATTTAGCCGGACACATTTATCTCACTGCTAGTATTAAAGACATTTCCACTAACTAAGAAATACCAAGCAATTTTCCAGAGATGGGGAGCTACACAAACAGGGTTGCAGAGTCTATATTTAGGCAGCTGTAAATATTATTTACCTCAACAATTACTCAGTAACATTTCTGTGGACATGTCAGAAACTTCATATATAACCATATAATACTAGAAATTAGCACTGTTTAATTACAATAAAATTATAACACTGCTATGATAACAATTCTTATCATTCATTATCTCATAAAGAATATTTATGTCCTCTCCTGCTCCTCTAGTAGGACACTGCAAATAAAAAATCTAAATTGTTCATGTACCTTCTTTTAATTAGTTGTTATAATAGTTGCTAAGTGGTAAAACTGATTCACCTTGCAGCAACACTGCAGCATTTCTAGACCTATTTACATTACAGAACATACAAACAGCAGTATGTGTGAGATTTATGGCTCCTACATTTACAGGTGCTAAAGCATGATGCATTTAATAAAGACAGATGTACCTAAGCCAAGATAATGAAAACTGGGGAAAGGCTATTGCCATGATTCACAGAAATCTTTCAACTATACATTCAATTTTGAATAGTACAGGAAAGTTCCCACACCATCAAGCTGAGGAGATAATCTGACCAGGTAATATAAAAGAGGGAAGTAAGTAAGAATAAGTACCATAGATAATGTTGTTGCAGAAGGTAGAGAAACTTATGAATAATATTATACAAAAGTCCCCCTTCTTAAAAGTTTATACAAGTCAAACCAAGATAAATTTTATCTCAGTTTTTGGCTATTGAGCAAAAGCAACAGGTAACACCTAACAGCACAGTGAGTTCTGACAGAGCTCTTTCTGCACACTCCACTGAAATAAGCTCTAGGAAAAAGTCAGAGCCAGCATCAGAGAAGCTGAAGGAATTGCTGATGAGGATTAGACATATCTTTGTTTTACTTACAGAGAGAAAACAAAACAGATGTTCATCCAAGTGATGTGTTGTGAATTTTGCAGGTAAAGGAAAAATCAATTAGAAGCCTTTTTTTTATCCTAGAAATTTGAACTGAAGGAAGCTGAAAACCAGAGTGGAATGGAGCAGAATTCTCACCTTTTTAATTTATTGAGGTTCAGCGTTCCACTAATGCAGAACTAATTACAGCAGAAGTAACCTAGCTTGGTAATTAATTCATAGCAGAAAACTTAGCATCAGATGGCAGGATTTTTTTAACCCAAAACAGCTCTTGACACAGTTTCCACAAAAAGCATACTTTCTATCTCTTACTGACTTCACCTAATTATTTGGCAGCTGCCTGGAGTATCACAAAATGCTTGCACATTTTTTATTTTGCATTGTGCATTTGATTGGCTCTACCTTTAACTACAATGAAGGTTAATTTATTTCCAACTGCATAAAAAATTATTTCTCCAAGCTATAAGCAATTCTTTTTCCAGGCTATCTCAAGGTTTGCTTCCATTGTTTCATCTTGCAGAAAACTCAATATTACTAAGTCAATTCAGAGTTGCAATAGCCCCTAGAAACCATGTCCCAGTGTATCACTGCATGTTTACTTACTGTGAACATATGTTGGTCAATCTTTATAAAAAAAAGCACTGTCCATGGGACATTTTTGAGAAGGCAGCCTTTAGAGTCATCTTTGTGACTCTTTAAATGATAGGTGCAAGTCTCATGCCATTATTTTATGATGCACACCTGCTTATTAAAAAATTCCATCACAAGCTTTGACACATTTTTATACTTTTCAAAGACACAATAAAATTGCACCTAATTGAAGTAGTTGCATTATGAGCTTTACTCCTCTTTCCTGTGTTTACTGCTGCAGAGAGGATTCCGTTTTAAGAAACGGAAATTAATTTTCTTCTATGTAAAAAAGTCAGACTCAACGTACTCTCACATAACGATTAATCAAACTGGTAATTCAGTAGTTAAGTGACAAATCACAAGAACACACCATACTAAAGAACTTCACCAGAAAGCTTCAATGTCTTTCTTCCCATAAGGTTTCCTATATCCTTCTGGTTTTCTGTTCCTATGCTAAACTAATTATTATCATATATTATGAAGCATGACAGCAGGAAGGATATAAAACAGGTAAATATATTTGCAAATGCTGCTCTTTTACAATTTACTCAAAAGATTTACTAAAAGTACATGCTATTTTTAGTCACTTTGTGCCTTGTGATGTTATTAAGGACACAATTCAATATCATAGGGTTTTTTTGCTGTTGACAGATCATTATGAGGTTTACAATGCACTAGAATTCAAAATGTCATCCATACAAACATGAAAAACAAAGTAGGGGCTAAATATGTCTGTGCGATGGTGTTATTTTACAAAGACGTAAATTCAGGAAAAGTTAGAGGAGAGAAAGGCCTAAATCCTGAGACTGTGCTAATGGTTATGGAGAGCAGGTACCAGTAGATGCCAAAATTATCATATAGCCAAGAAATAGTATTTTGACAAGTTAAGTACATATGTGTTTTCAAAACCCAGCTAGCTCATTTCCTGATACTCTGGGCTGCTCTTCTGCAAGCTTGAGTCAAGCACCAGAGAAGTGACACCAACCTACCACTCAAGATTTCACTGTCCAAAGCAAATACTAAAATAGCAGAAATTGGAGGAAATCTCCTGTATATATTTTTAGGCCAAAACACCAACTTGCTTACATGAGGCACTGAGGAAAATACTGCTTTTTCTCTCTTATGGCCCTACCCACCATTCTGTGCTCTACAAACTCATCACACAGAACACCTGAATATCTCAACATACCATGCACAGCAACTGTACAATAACCTTCAAAGAATGAGGAAGCCATAAAAACATACACAGACTACAGCTTTGACAGCTGTAAGTGAATGTATATCAAAATCATGTCAAGAAGCAAAAGTCTGTGGAAGAAGATACTCAATACTACTGAACTACTAAAATAATTATATAAGATGTAGTCATGCTTTTTAATGTATGGGAAAGCAATCCAATGTCTCTTCTGGGTAATGAAATTCATGTAAACAAAATGGGACATGATATAGAAACTGTATACACAAGTTTAATTAAAGACCTGTAAGGGGGGTGTGTTCGTGTGCATGTATCATAATCACTGAACCATGCACTTAACATTGATAAAATTATATTTTGCTAACAGTATGGGTTTGTTACAGAAAATCTGATAATTCCATTATCTTGTGTAGGATCTAATAAAGTACAAAATGTGCTATATTTCACAACCTGCAGAGGGAAAAATCCATGTATATTTTCATACTTCAGTAAATCCAGAAAATTCTCTGTCGCAAGTAATTATATGTACGGTATATCTTTCCTTTTATACAGACTCCATGGCTTCCTGGCTCCTTGTTTGACTTGTATATGGGTTATGTGAGTTAAAATATCTTCTTAATCCTTACCTCCACATTGTACAGGTGTTGAAAACAAGCAGAGAGGGTGGGATGGGGACACACATGTGACAGGGGACAAAGAGGGGACACAACTGTGGGCAATTATGCTCAGCTTAGATGGCTGAAAAAAAAGGTTCAGATCAACTTTTCAAGAGCCCTTACTGTTCTGGTTGTAAACAGTGCGGTAAAAGGAACCAAACATAAACATTTCTTGATAAATACTGACAAAGGGAGGTTAAAGGAACTACCTAAATAAGACTGTAAGAGTGCATGTTTCTGAGAGGGAATAAAAATAAACTGAATTTTGAGGCAGAAAATAATAGAGGAAGTCATATTCTTCACTTTTAGCCACCATTTAGACATATTCTCGCCACTGCTCACCGGTCAAAATCATGAGAAAACAAAACACAAACCCAGCAGCCTCTGTGGCATGATAGGAAGCCATCACCGATGCTCCCTCTGCTTCACAGCAAACCACAACAGGATCACCTCGTGTCACCTCCACAGCTGCACTACCCACAAGCAGGTTACAGCACAAACACCAGGGTAAACAAGCAGCAGTACTACCTAGAAGGGTAAAGGTGAGGGGCAGAAATTGAGGAAAACTCTTTCAAAAGACTAAGCAGGAAAGAAGTAGCAACTGGCAATACTTCTTCAAACTCAGTTCCACTTTATGTATTTGCATTCATAATGTGTTCTCAAAGCTATTTTACACAGCTTGGCACAGGAATATAGCATATTCATTGAGTAAAATCATTAGGAAAATAATGGAAAAGTAAACTTGTAAAATAAAACTACTAATTACACAGTACACAACAGAGGGAGTTAAAATTTGTTACTACCTCGTCACTCACAATACTGTACATCTGACATCAAAACTTACAAGTCAGCCTCTCTCCAAAATTTCTGAGCCAGAAGAAGTTGACAGCTACACCTGACTGTAAACCATACAGGAAAATTTGAAAAACCTTGCCCTTGCAAAGCCTGAGCAAACTGAGGTTAGAAGATCCAGCTGAGAAGGCATTTCATATATAGTAGAACCAGTCACTTTTAACTTACTTTTAAGAAAGGTTGCAGAGCCTCCTCAATTATCTCCAGAGCAAGCAAGAAAGATTTTAGGAATACATCAAAACAACGATCACTCAGGTTCTTTTCTTGTCAAGTTTGAGACTATTTTTTCATTACAGCAATGGCTGAAGGTCTGTCCTGTTGCGGTCTTTCCCAAGAAGCCACATTTAATCGACACCTATTAAAATGGATACATTAAAAACATTCAACCTTGTCAAGATTGCTTCAGTACTAGAGATAAACCAGATACACCTGAATAGTTATATATCACTTTGCACCCTAATTCATGCTGAATATCCCTGAAAAGTAGTCAATACTATTCCCCTCCCTAACATTTTAAAACAGGCAGATATTTAAGCTCAAGCAGCATACTTGGCCCTTTTCAGGCTTTTTATTTTCATAAGTGACTAGAAGCTCCAAACTCATCCACGTTCCATTTAGCCCATTGCTTTTCAATCTTTTTCAGCTGTGTGATGCAATATATCCATATGAACAGTTAGGTTAGGATAATCATTAGGTTCAAAGGAAACAAAGCTCATTTGCCTGTCTTTTAGACTAAGCCTAGAAATGAGAAAATTGATTGAGCACAGATGTGAGTAAGGGTCTGAAAATTGTGCTTGGATTTTGGCTAAAAGGAATCATTTTTGAACATTAATGAACAACTTAAATCTTTAAAGCTCAGAGTTCACTAGTGCTAAGCATTGAATTCAATAGGATCCCATGGCCTAAAAGTACTACAGGGCCAGCAATTTCAGGCATATGGAAAACGTTAAGGTAGCAGGGGTCAGGATTGCTGGGATTATATATTCACATTACCCAATGGGTTTATGGTTAATTAATTCCTGTGCAAGTGAAGAAACCTTCCTGCTCCCATAAGGGTGTTAGGTGTGGGCAGGCACCAGCTGTGCTTGGGCTAACAGTGTCCAACAGACCACAGTCAGACCTGATTCAGAAGAAGCCACCTGGCTTGGTTTTTGGTCATACAAGAAATCATTTTCCTCTGCAGAACTCAAAGCCAAGATTTGCACCTCTTTTCCATTTAATCTTCTCTCTTCTCTTCGTCCTGTAAAGTGATCGTATGAAGTCCCTAATTAAATATAGTTATTGGGCAAATTAGTGCATTCACGTGGGCAAGTGCTTTATACTGAATGCAGAGAATCTCATGAGGTGCAGGCAGGTAAAGAAAGTGGGTTTGCTGCATTTGCTGAACAATTGTTGAAAGATATACTTGTTTGATTGGAAAAGGCAGAACACAGTCCACAAAATGAAAACATTTTTTTTCTCTGTAATTAAAAGTGTTCATTCAACCAAAAATGAAACTCCTTGTATCAATTATCCAAAAATAACCCATATTCAGCTTAGGCTGAAAAATGTGTTTCACTTGATGTGAAGCCAGGCAACATAAAGCAATTTCAAAATACTTATTCTCCTAATTCCTTGTTTTATTTTTAAATTTAGGGCTATTTTTATTTTAAAGTATCATTTTTGAATGAGAAGTAAAAAGAAAAAAAAAAACCCACCACCTTATTCCACTGGTGACATTTACTGCTTTATCTAAGTTCTGTAAACACTGAGCCCTATACAAGCATGAGCAAAATGAATCCCAGAGCAATCAGTTTAACATATTATGTGTTGGATCTCTGGCTTTTGTTAGATTTTGGTAACACCACTGAACAGTGCTTGGGGTGGGGGGTTACTATGGTTTGGTTTTTTTAAATGTATGCTCTTGTTTAAATAAGTTGCAGGCATTCCTTTAACTATGATCCTGGTTTTTAATAGTCATATTTTGACACGTCAAGACAAGCCCTAATGAGATATACTCAGACTTAAGGTATATTTAGACTGATATGATGCAATATGCAGCCATCTTGATAAATTCAAGCTCTCACCAGAAATACGTGGCAAATGTAATCCATTCACCTTCATCAATTTCTGTGCAGGTGCATTGGTGGCAAAATTTCAAACACCGGAAACCCTTCATCAAAACTGAATATTTTTATGAAGTATATTCTTTAGTTCAATCACAGTCACAGGATATAAAACAGGGGGTTTTTTACATAAATCAATTTCTGTTGTGCAAAAGGTCACATTCTAAAATAACTGTTAGTCATTTGCAACCTTAACACCTATGAATTTACAAATCTATTTGAAGATTTCATGAGAAAGAAGACCAAGATGAGTGCTGAGGTTTCTACACTGAGTAGAAATTATTTCATTTTCATTCCTGGTTTAAGGCCAGCTTCTGGATTATTTCTGCTTCAGCGAGTATAACTGAAACTTGAATAGATGGCAAGGAAAAACTTGTGTTTCAGTAAGAGGCTCATCTGAGGTTTTCAGAGGACTAAATAAGTAAACAAGTATTCAGTAGGATCTAGGGAAGAGTGGTCCCCTTTACAACTAGTGCAGAAGAAATGAGCTTTTAACTTGCAGACTGGTGCATTCACACATATATACTTTTCACTTCTATGAATGTTAAAAACAATTTGTCTGTGTTGAGTAGGTCAAATGCTCAAAGTTGAAAACATTTATCATTCAGTTGGTACGACTTTATTGGAGACAGCAGTCATATATCAACGGAGATTCAGGACAGTGACTTTTCCTGAGGGATTCAGAGAGTGAAGGAGTACATTAACCAGAGGTACATTTTCTTGCTATCCAACTGCTTATTACTGTACCATCCAGGAGAGAATATTATACCATAATATTTTGTATAATGGCTGGACATGATACATGCCATTTTAAGACACGACAAGTCCAGTCTCATTGCACATGTGACCCTTATGACCCCTCACATAAACTTTGGTTCTATCCACAGAAGTTTAATTTCTTTCTTCATGTGATTTGTTCTAAGTATAAATTCTTCTAACCTAATCTCATAAACTTAATTGAAACCTGTAAGCCGATAATACTGTCCATAAAATGGGAATTAATCGCCCTTTAAAGCCAGATTCCAGTGCTATACCTAGCAATATTTTATCCAGAAATATTTGAACAGTAAACTGAAATGGAGAATGAATTGTTCAGTGAACAATTTAGATTAATTCCTTCAACACAAAGGGATGATATTGTTACATGAGGACAATTCTGTGCTAAGAACAGCTCAGCTAAAATTCCTGTTCTTGTGATGACTGTTTTTGCTGGGGAAGGGAAGGAACATCAAATGCTCAAATAGTTCACCTGAGAAAGGCGCGGTAACTACTGTTCCAGACTAAGAACACATTCCTTGTTTCCTCTAAACATGAACTTATTTCAAGAAAAAGTAATCCTTTCAAAAAATGAAATAAATATCTCTGGCTCATTAAGAAAAAATTCAGTATTTTTGGCCATTTTCAGAGATGGTTTGATAGAGATAAAGGTATTGTTTCCAAGTACTACTGATACACTTCTTGAACTTGGCTTTCTGAAGCATAAAAATATACATGAAACGCCTGTGTTCAATATCACTTATTTCCAAATGTCTAACTCAGAAATCACTGTTTAATCAATCCAAAAGTGGAGAGAAAATCCATTAGACTTACAATCAACGACAGTGGATCATCTTCAAATAAAGCCTTCACTAAAGACCTCATTTCAAACTGAGCAAACATTAAGTCCTGAAGTTATAGAATCAGCAAACATCTATTCACCAGAAAGTGTATCAAAGTCAGAACTTGGCATATCTTAACACAGATCCTATTTACAAGGTGATGTATGCACAGGGGGAATATCAGCCCTGGCAGACAAACACGATGAAACTTTAACACTTATCTCCCTTTCATATACTGGTCGCAATAAAAATTAATTTGAAAACATTTTCTAGAGTTGGCACAATATTTTGCTTATGGAGGTTCAGTGAAAGGCTGTTGCACACTAGTACAGAGCAAAATCCTGTATTTGTTGTATTTTCATTGCTGACATATAAGGGAACACTAAGAATTCTGTCTAACTTCGGTAATTATGACTTGCTTAAATTGTGTAAATAGTATTTAACAAGAACATGGAGATTTCCAAATAAAAGACAAAATATAGCATTTTCTTTCCAAAGCATGGCGTTGCCTTCCACACAAAATTTGCCAGGATAAACTAATAGTCAACTGTCATGTTAAGCCCCCTTGATACCAAGTGTCAGTTATCAAAAAAAAAAAAAAAATCCTATATCTTGTCATTAATCTGCACTGGGTTTTATCCACAGATCTCAAAAGAAGCCAATGAGCTGCCAACTCTGACAGCTGCAAAGGTCTCCTGCATGAATGTGTACTGTGGGCTAGATTCCTATCTCAGTTACAGCAGTCACAATAAAAGGTCCTTTTGTAAACAACATCAACATAAAAGAAGTACATCAACTATGTATGGTAAAATTACAGGACGAACCTGCATGAATATGGGAAAGAAAATGAAACAGTAATTTTGTATGTATAAATATTTCCAATTTAACTCTTAATAAATTTTCCAACCAGTCAAATAAAGGAAGAAACTATTCCAAGCAACAACAAAAAAAAAACCCTCCATTTTTGAAAACTAATTATACTGGTTCTGGGTCAATAAGACATTTGTTATTTGATTTTATGTATACATGGGGTGAAAATTATTTTGAGTCTAAAAAACTGCCAAACTCTTCTTTTAGGATATTACTTTTCGCCGTCAACAGGAGATCAACTGCCTTGCATTAGATCTCCTTCCTTCTCTGTTCCTGAGCTCTAAGGATCCAATGCAGTTGAATACTCCCCCTTATGGGCTGCTACAACAAGACATTATAGTGCTTTGTCTTTCTCTTAACTAAATGCTACCACCTCCCACATGCACTGCATATATAGCAACAGAGTTAAGATAGGCCTAAAGCATCACAACCCATCTTAGAAACTGTTTTATTTCACTGAACAAGTTTGTGATAACATTTTTGCAACGGCAGATTGTCATTCATTATTTTGTTTTGAAATGTGTTTTTGATTATCATTATTAAATTTCAGAATAAATATATAGAATAAATACATAGGAAAAGAATTTATTAAATCAGGATTTGCTGACTAGCGTTTTGTTCTTATTGGAATTTACCCTGGACAATAAATACATCTAAGTATAGCTGATACGTTTGCCACTGAAGTGACTTATTTGAAATTATATTTGTTAATCCTGTAAGAAACAAATGTAGAACAGTGAAAGGAAACCTAATTAAAATTATATTCAATACATTTTCCTGAAGAAGTGGAAAAAACTGTCCAGTATGTGTATGTGGCCACTGACACCTACTCTCTCTGTATATTTGGTGAGAATAACTTTCACCTCCAAGTTCACTACTCGCTCTTCAAATCAAGCAGTCTATTTCAAAATGGATTGCAACTTCGTTGTGCTAATCTTTTAGAAGAAAGATTTATTAGTAGACATAAGATCAGCTGCCCTAGATGAAAAGCTATTCAACTTAAAATGCCTTTCACCATTCAAAAACTCTTTCCTGATTTCTGTTTTCACCCTAATACTGACTGAAAACGCACAGGGTCTCTCACCTGCCATAACTGACTGCAATAGCTCATTCCTCAGTGCAGCTTGTGTTAGTACACAGTCCCTGTTCTGCTGTGTCCTCATCACGCTTGAGTGGGGGGAAGGGGATGCAGGCAGGGGAAAGTGTGTTGGTATTTTTAATCTGAAATGTTATTCAAACAGTAAAATGTATAGTTACCATTGATCCTCTTCACTTCTTTTTAACACCAATTCATTTTCTCAAAATATGCTGAAAAACGTTCATTAACAATGATATGATTTCACCTCCTTTGTGCTGTGTCAGTGCAGCAAAATGCTCTGTTCTCTTGCAAATTCAGCTGGTAACTTCAAAGAACAGCAAGCACTAACTTCCCCCAGAAGATCCTGTAACATTAAGCAAAGCACAATAAGGATTAAGATTCTCTCTGAAAATAAACAGTACTTCATTTGATTCAAGTTCTTCTCCCTGAACTTTAACTAAATGGTTCTGGGGTCATTCTAATAAAACAGTTCACTAAAAGACATCCTTTCTGAAAGTGCTTTTATCTTTGCTTACTCAGTTTATAAAAATGAATGGGTTTATCTGCAATGGATTTGCAATACAGATGTAAATAATATAATCAGAATAACAATTTTCTGCAGCATATTCCATGGGAGTTAATGTAAAAAAATTTGTTTAGAACATTTATTAGAACACTCCAAGTGTGCAAAAAATACAAAGGATAAAATCAAGTGGGGAACTTGGCAAAAACCTACTAAAATTCCCTCACAAAAAATTAAACCTCAGTATTGAAACTCCATCTAACATTTGACAAATAGTTCCCAGTACTATTTTCATCTCCTCTGTGAACAAAGGGGGTGGTGTCATTTCCATTCAAGATGTTTACTTGATTTTGCTTTTCAAGTTTCCAAATAATGTTAAACCCAAAAACCAAAATTCCTCTATTAGGCAAAAAATTTTACAACTAAGTCTTAAAGAAGGTGATACCTTCTGAAGCAGGGAACTTTATTCAACATTTCTCCTAAATTCTATTATGATGCTATCAAATAGCACTGAAATTTTATATTAAATGCTAAACTTCAACTTTGCTCTTTCTGAAACTGATTCTATTTGAACAGAATCTTCTTTTGTAAGGCAGATGTTCTAGGATTCTTCTACATGCAGTTGCACAAAATACTTTTGAGTTTTTAAAACTGGAGTTCATAGAGGGAACTAATTGTAAAGGTATTTTCTTACTAGTTATAGGCAGTAGAGGCAAGGATTTTTTGTTAGAGGATTAAACACCATAAATATGAAAGCTTTGTTTCTCAGACAGGGTGAACAGACACAGCTGCTTTTCCACAAGAGAATTGCCTTGTTTTTGAGGTGTTTCTAATGTTTCAAGAAGGGGAAAACACCCCATTCCCACAGGCAGTTTGTAATCTAAAAGCAGACAAATTGACAGAAACTCAAGGAAAAAAAAAAAAACAACAGGAGGCAGGAAGGCAATCCTTTTGAATGAATATATTACCTCACAGCCAACAGAGGAGTCTGGTCTTTTTTTCAGTCCAGTTTGTATCGGTAGCAGGGTGAAAGCCAATCTTTCAGAGACACAGCCAAAGCTGGCCACCATATAACACCCAGGATGTTCCTCACCTTCTCAGAGATCCTTAACCACGCTTGCACAGGAGAGGTGTTTCAGCCTACTTAGTTTGACAAGCAAGTATCTGGGCTCTCAGGTTTCCTGGGATACTGATAAAAAATCTGAAGGAGACTGATCTAAGAAAACCCTCACAAAAATATTGCATTCTTTCTGGCCTTTCTCTCCTGCTGTTCTGCTCTTACAGAAAGTGTTGACTCACAGGGGTTTGTATGCTGTAAGAAACAGCAAGAGGTAAGAGAGCTGAGTGCAATTCATCTGTTATGAGAACAAAAAGGAAAACAAAAATAACTATTTATAGTATCATGAAGTTCCTGAGTTCAGTCCATCCAGAGCAGAACCTCAGCTCTTAAGACACTTAAATCTTTCAATAACTCAATTCAAGCTTCCTTTTGGATCTGCAATTATTTATGAAGTCTTGCTAGATGAAGTTATGGGGAAAAAGAGGTGAGGAAGATCCTCAGTAAAAAAAGAAATTATTTAATGAGTCAGTGATTGTGAAGCTTTCCAGGTGCAACCTGAAAATTGCTTGGTAGTTATTGTCCCTTACATGTTATTGAGCTTTCTTCAAAACCAGAAACAAAGACGTGACTGAAGCTGATGTAAGCACCCTGCAAACTGTCAGTAGAAATCCAAAAGATGGACTGGCTGGTTAAGCAACACTGATGGCATCATCTCAGTGATGCAATGGGGACACTGGATCAGAGTGCCGGCAGCACACGCTGTGATAGGATGTTAACTCTAAACGATAAAATGATTTCCATGCCTGAAAGTCAACTAAAGGTCAGCTCCCAAGTCACCAGGAAAGAGCAGAGATGAACACAGTTAAAAGCAATTTTTCTAGGACATTAAATAACTTCTAATCTGTTATAAGCTATGAGCCATTCCATTTCATTTTGTTGATACAGGTGTATCAGGGCCAGTGTATGTTCCCATAGCTTTTGCACTCATGTGCCAATCATACGTACAGCACAGCATATGAAGCACATGAAGTATTGTGAACTGGGGCACAGCTGACCAAGAGCAGAGAATTGCCAGGGAATTCAATTCTCTGCTGTAGTCTGCCAACAATGGAGAGATGCAAAATTGCAAGCAGAAATAATAGATCATGCTCTGGACAGTGGAAAAGAGGTGAAAAATGAGGCGTGGGATGTTATGCAGAATGTGTACGTTCCAGAGGATGAAAGTCATCACTGCATCATCTGAGTTGTAACTTCTGGCCTCAGTGGATAACCATATCATAGTCAAATCTCATTGCTTTGAAGGTCAGTGGTGAGGTTTTTGTCAGCCTGACATTTATTGTCAACTTTCTTTTTTTTAAAGTTCTCATTTCATTTTAATAACAAAGGAATAAGGACATGAAGGTTATGCGTAAAAAACTCCCACTGACTTTTCATAAAATACTTGAATCTAAACAGATTTCAGTTTATCAGGAATGCAGGTAATATTATCAAGTCTTTATTCACATCATACATCCAATCAACTTTTGAAAACAGGCATGGAATTCTAAGGCTTTTGAGGTGTTCAAAAACTTAAAACAAGCATATGAAAAACATTATACTAGAGTGCAAATTTTTGTGCTCATTTCTTCTCTTTCTCACTTCCTATGGTTTATGGTTCACTTCTGTAGAAGAGAAGTTAATATTCACCAGTTCTAGAGAAAAGAATAGTTGTAGAGAAGTGAAGTATTCATCATCGAGGGAAAACAAGAAGCTCTTATTTCTACTACTGTTCAGTTTATTGTCTTGCAAATGCAGGTTGGCCCAATGCAGTGCAAGGAAAAACAAAAGTAAGGGGAAATCTGATTAAAACCATAATTAAGACACTTACTATCCACCCAAATAGTAGTTTATCCTCCTTTATACTATCTGATAAAACAGCAGTGTTCTTTAATACATCGACCTTAGGTAAATAATTTATACTGTACACTGAAGTAGGCATTTTACAATAAAAACTCCTCTTGCAAATGAAGTTTAGCCAGTGTGTTTATTCCCCACATTGCTTCAAAGTATATTCATCATTTGAGATATATCATTCCCATGACAATGGGATCACAAGGAATCATGGTATAACAATGCTAGACCAAACAGACAGAATGTCAGCAGTGTCAAACTGGCAAATAGATCATTTACCCAGAGATCAAAAGAGAAAATCTGAAGGTCAGAAATGCAGTATTTATAATGCTGTCAGTAGATGCAGGCATACCAAACACCTCATATCTAGACCCCTAAAAAGCTTATCAGAGGAATGTTTACAACACACAAGTGTAACTGGAGTATCCTCTGTTAGTTTCCAATATGCAGCCCAACATTTCCTAGTACATTCCCTAGAAACAGAAAAAAATCTTGAGATACACTTTAATGGTACCAATATAAGCAGCAGTTAACTACTGCCCTCATTCCCACTAATTCCACCTGGTACAACAAAATCCCCCCCAGCATTTTTCCAACAGGTAACACAATATTTCCTTGGAAAGAAACCAACATGATTAGGGCGGCTTCTGGCTTTGGAAGAGAGAAGAGAATAAACAGAAACAACTCCATATTGTCATTGATTCATCCAAGGGACTTTGGCACTGTGCAAAGAAAATACCTGTGATAAAATTCACAGTTTTTCTTAAGCATCTCTGTGACAATTGAACTGGAGATGCTGAAGGTATGGGAGGAAGGTTGACAAAAGCAAGTTCACAAGAAAAATGAAAAGAGAATTGACATAAGCACACCAAACTCTGGCTTTATTCCACATATAACAATAGAAGACTCCTCCACATTTGGTGTGGGAAACAATCTGTCACTGAGTGTTTGTTCCTGTCATACCTCTCCTGTAATCATGAGAGCATTTTATCTAGATGTAATGTCACTTAATACCATGGTGATAGATGTTCAGCAACATTACCATTACCTAAATGATAAACAAAACCAAGCTAATAAAAAGGATCTAGAATAAAAGGTTATGCAATTACTGAGTTTAAGTTTTGTGAGTCAAATGAGAAAAATTCAAAAGCAGTTTGTCATTTTCTTCTTGACTGTTTTTTCATTTACAATTTATTATCATAAACATAGTATCACTTGAAATATATTTTTGATATCTCCCCAAATACGGTCAGAACATAAAAAAATATAGATCTCTCAGTTTTCAAGGTCCTTCTTACTTACTGAGATTTTATCATATTCTCTGTTGACTGTCAAATAAACTCTGCTCATTAAGTTTCATCTATGTCAGCAGGCTAAGGATATAAGACATGTAAAAGCCCTATTTATGAATCCAAAAACCTTGAGAAACATTCTCTATTTATACAGCTTGTCTCCTTTCTCCGTTTCTTTACTTTTTGTACCCTTCTACTTCTAAACCCTCTCCCCTTGTCAATCTCTTCAATTTCTCTATCTTCTATCTATTTCTCAATATATCTTCAAGCCCCCATCCCTCTTTGGAATTCTTCCTTTTCTCTGCCTTAATTTAACAGGCTCAGAACTTCATTTTCCCAGCTTCATTTTCAGGGATCTGCTGATTGGAAGTAGAGAGGAGGTCTGCTTATTTTTGGTCCAAACAATATCTGGATGCTGGCCAGCTGACATGGATGCTCCACCCCATCCTTCTTGAATAGTGAATAGCATGCTTCCCTGAACCCTTTGGTCCTCCCAAAACAATCACTTTTTGCTCCTTTCCTTCCTTCCTTCCACATGCTCTCTTTGTGACAATAAGCAATAAATACCTTGCCCAAACAACTTTATATTGCAGGTTCTGTTCTCAGACTCTCCCTCCTCTATATGACATTTAACTAGTTTCCCTCAGACCTCCTTCTGTCCTACAGAAAGTCCTGGATTTTGCAGTGTCCTGTTCCCCCCATCCAGTTATTTATCCTGACCAATTTTATCTCAATTTTTCTAATTAAGTAGGAGAACTGAAGTTCTGACCTTTGTGAACTCACCTGGTACAAGTTTTTGAATGAAACCTGCATATCAGAATCACAGGAACACAATAATACAGCATGACAACATCCTAAGGCACTGTACTACATGGTACATATGCACCAACAGGGTCAGCATTGCTGAGATCTTCCACTGTAAAATACCATGCCATGATGTCCACTGGGAGCTGAAGTATTATTTTGACATTTTCCCATTTATTTCATATCAAGAGACATGGTCATGGTGAAATACTTTCTACACATATCAATGCTCAAGCCTCACAAAAATCAATAGTGGTTGAACAAGAATTCATTATACTAACAAAATCCATCAAAGAAAGTAAAAAAATATAAAACAAGCATCAGCCACAGCATTTCAAATTTAAGTTGCCTAGGAATTTTATTTAAATAAGGCAAGATACTGAAATAATACTGATTTTCTGTTTTTAAATTTACTCACTAGGTTTTAGTGCATACAAATGCTGCCAGATGGAAAGCTGTTCATACACATTTTTCCATATTTTATCAGAAGAGTCAACACAGATGAATTTCAAAGGAAAGGTTTTATAAAGAAACTATATAAAGTCTAAGTGCAAACTATACAAGGCAGCACATGAATCTAGAGGAATAGACAGCAAGTTTTGCCAAGGTGTTCAAAAGAATAATAATCAAAAAAGTGGCTCAGTTAAACAGCAAAGACTACTGAGTACTTGCAAAGGATATCACAACCAAGCACTACAGCATCAATTCCAGCCTTCAAAAAAATCAAAGAGAATTTCTAATGAACAATGTCACTTCTGTAGCAGGTTGTGGTTTTATTACTGTTATATTTTATTGTACTAGTTAAAAACATGAATTTTTGAAAAGATAAAGAAAACTAGGTGCAAAATCCAGGTTACAAACAAATACCTATGAGAATAAGTACATTTTTAATGCATAGTTCATTGTGGCAAACTTCTCAAGAATAACAGCTGAATCTGTTGCTAGATCCAAAGAGAAGGTCAAACTAACACTGAAAAGCCATATAAAAAGATTTCAGAAGGTTGAGTGATAACACAAAGAGCAATTGTCCTTGAGACAATGGGTTTTATATCATGTATCCAGCCTCTGTGACAAAACATGCAAACAAAATCCCCTAGCATTTGGCAATAATTAAAATTCAGTTGAAACTACATGCCCCAGAAATGGCTGGAAGAATGATTGAAATAAAGAAAAAGGGCATATTTATGCAGCAATCTGTATGTAGTGGAAGTGATTTAAAGGTGATAGGTTCCAAATCAGTGTACAGCCTTGGTGTAGCAAGGGTACTAATCATTCTCAGCAAGTTTTTTGGGGTCTAGGGTTTGTTTTTGTATTTTTTCTATTTGAGGCTTCTTTGGATCTCAGTCTTTGTGATCCCAAGAAATGCCACATACCAAAACTAGAACAATAGACATCTAAAAAACCCTCATGTCCATTTCATAATGTGAAAATTTTCATAACTTTTGGACAAACACAGGTATATTATGTTCTGTGATTCTCCCTGCTAGAGTACTGAATGCTCTCACAGAAACAAGGATGGAGGAAAACACTGTGACAGAAAATAAGGAGATTTTCAAAGATCCATGAAGGTCTTAGGCAGGCATAATTCTCTTTGGCCTCTGAAAAACTCCTTAATTGTCTTATCAAAATCATAAAAAATAATCTCCTTCAGTCACAAAGGAAACTCAGGACTCTGGAACTGCATTTTCATACCTCATACAACTAAAGAAGGGCAAACATCTCCCCTTGAACATGAAGCGGGGAAAGGAGGAGAGCAAACTACAGAACAGTCAGCCCAACTTCAGTTCTCACAAATATGCAATGCAAATGTTGGGCTTCAATATACCTATAAATTGTTTCTGCAGTAAAAACTGACTTTTCAGGAACAAACTGTGTCAAAACAGTCTCATTTCCTTCCTCATTATGATAGCTACCTAGATAAGGGGCACAAGGCCCATATTATCACTGCTGCTTTTAACGAGGTCCCACAAAAAAATTGTCACGTACAAACTAGAGAAATGTGACTAAAGTGCTGTCTGTTGTAAGAGCTCGTCTGACTCTCATGGAGAAGATATCCTGTGACTCACTTCCAAACTCAAAGAGTATTTCAAGTAGAGTTCCACAGGAGTTTGTCCTGGTCTTAATTGTATTCGGGATTTTGTTAGTAACATGGGTGCTGCATAACAAGCATACTCCTAAAGTCTGTCAGGATATCACTGAGCCAGAAGTGGTTTCCATGGGATAAACAGTGTACTGGAACCAGTTTAGACACCTCATTTTTCAGTGAGACACAACCAAACTGAAGAATGTGCTGAAAGTGACAATACTTAACAAAAATTTCTCAAACCACTACTTATGAACAAATGCTAATGAAACTGGGTTTGCTCCTTCAGAAACAGGAGGATGTCCTAGTCAAGCCCATCTGGTGCTTAGACAGCAATTATCCTTACAAACACACATTTCCTTTTGCTCCCTCAACCAGAAGAGCACAAAATTTATTATAGATCATCTTCCTTATGCTCCACTCAAGGACGTGGTGAGAATCTGATGCACCCCCAAGAATTCAGTTTAAAAAATGGGTTACCAAACTGATTTCTAAAACAGACCCAACTTCCTCTAGCTGTGTTTGATCCTGCCTCTCTGCTGAAGCCCTGCCAAAATCTCTCCAAGTCCCTTTCAGACTCTGTGAGTTCTGTTGATTATGTTGCTATTTTTATTTCCTGTTAAATGAAAAAAAGAAAAAAGACAAAACCAATTAGCAAGACTTTTATCAAACTTCTAGACAGATAGCTGTAAGCAAGACTTCGTTTTCCAACATTCTTCGCAGACTTATTTAGACTATGAATATATTCTATCTTTTTACTTTAAGAAGGTTTTTCTCCCACCCACCATAAATGCCAAGCCTGTCAATCACACTAACAACAACAAAATACATATGGGACAGTTTAAGGAGGAAGAGCAGACATGAGAAACTGCTCCTTTAACTTATTCGGAATCAAGTCCAACATGTACGCCTGGGAGAAAAAAAAAAGAGTATGTGGTAAGTCATGTTACTTTCATTATTTTTGTATAAGATGGGAAAACACAAACGGACAACGGTTCATATTTTGTGTAAAGTAATATTTCATTGAGCTATCTTGCCCGAGTACATTTTCCTGAGGGCAGTATTCTAACATTCCATCCAGTAAAACAAGTTGCTTGCAGCTGCTACAGGGTTTTGCAAAGCAGAACTTGACTTTGAAAGTTTTGAGATAAGCTTAACACATTTAGCGCTTATGTTCGTGAACATATAGAGAGTATTTAGTGGGAAATGCCAGTAGTATGATCTAGGAAACAGTTTTTATACTGCCTTTTAACTATCTCTATGAAATCACAAATTGAGAACTTAATTTACAAAAAGCCAAGGAGCTGTAGCCTGCAATAACTTGATCTTTACGTTGTTTGCACATTTCATACTCTAGGAAATGAATATATGTGCAAATATATAGTGTAAAGATGTGTTAAGTCTGCTTGATATACAGGTTCTGTAAGGGAATGAATTTCTCTTTAGAGGACAAAATACTTAGTGTATAAAATGCACACATTTAGATTCCTCTGTAATTTGATAGTTCTCGAGTACTAGATATCCTTTTTGATTAGGGCTCCAAAAAAAATGAAATTTCTTAATATATAGAATCAGATTTCTACCTTTTTTTGGAGGAGTGAATTTGTAAACAGTACAGATTAGAAGAGCTAGTATCTCCAGTAAGATACACGTTTTTAAAGTAGCAGCTTACTCTCTGCACATGTACCCAAATACATTTTTAAGTCTGCCAGTGTCCACAGCAGATCAGGAGGCTCCAGGGCATCTTCAAGCAGCAAGCGAGCCTGACCTAGGCTTAGTGCTGTTTCACATTCAGGTATCTACAGTCTGCTTCAAAATTTTATGTAAGCACCTGGAAGTTTGGAAAGAAACCGTTTCTGTGGCATGTCTGTATCTGGGGAACTCTGGAAGCCTTAGTATTCTGCTCAAGAATTCCCCCCTCTACAGCCCTCACAGCCAACCTGTGTTCAAGTGCACATATTTATTTGGGTTTATCACACCATGGGAGGTGATACATTACACAGAGGAACTAGAAGTATGAGGGTACAAAGTAGAATCAGTAATCAAATCTGGGGTTCTGCAGCCAACAATTCTTGAAATAATCCTCTTGAGGGTAGTGGAAAGCAAGTGGAAGTGCATGACAATATTCTCCATTTCTGTTACACACACTTAAGGACAGAAACCTACAACATCGATCGAGCCACGGGCAACATCAGCATCAAGAGACAAGATGCAGGATCCCAGATGAGTCTCCCCATGTCCCTGGTTTTTAGTATTTATTTTTCTCTTGTCATTATGTTTAATTTGACTAAAACACAAATGGAAAAATATTTCTTACAAGTCTTAAAGTCCCTTTGGGAGCACATAGGTTCAACCACCTATGCTACAGACCCTTTGGGAGCACAAAACTGAGCATGGCCTTCCCAAATAAATCTGCCTCACTCAGTGAAGAGAGGTGCACTGCATAAACACTGGCCTTTTAAGAGTACTGTCCTAAGAGTCTAGAATACAAATTAAGGCAACATCAACCCAGAAGAACTAGCGACAATTTAGTGTTGGGGGACAGCAGAGAGAAAGCAGGTAGGAGAAAGAGGATGCCTGGGCACAGCAAGCTGGGGGAGCTGCCAGGGCAGAGCTCCAGCTCATCCTGCAGCCCACCAGGCAGTGCAGGGATGGGACAGCAGAGGGCAGCTGGCAGCCAGGAGCAGCTCCTGGCGCCTCAGTATGTCAGCAAATGCTCCTGGCCTGATGGGCACTAGGAGGAGGAGGAGCAGGCAGGGCTGGCAGCACGCACTGAACTGAAAAATTCTTGAAGCACTATTTTTAATTCGCCCTTGAGATGTTTTGAACTAGGACTGCTTACACCTACTCAGTAAGCAAATATCCTGTACCACATAAATATCTGCACTCCCCATTAATCATGTTTCACACCTGATGCCATCTGCTATTTTGTTGTTTCCTGTAAGCAACCATTAAACCTGTAACTCACACATCTCCTACCCAGCTGCTTCCCACCTTCACAATACATGAAGAACCTACAATTGACAAAATCACTCCTGCACTCAAACTAGGCAAGAAAAAATTCTTAAGGAATACATGCACCTCTCTCTTCTGGTTCTGCATACAGTGGAAAGAGAGTATTGCTGCCTCCAGGAAGATGGTGCCCCCCTTGGAAAAATCCACAGCCAACATTATGAAACATTGAACACTGCGAAGCACTATGAAATTCAACATAATTTTTTTATAATATGCCGGCCAGGCACCTGGAAGAATATTCTGAGCAGGCCCAATTTAAGATGCAAGAGCTTCTATCTTATTTCTGAAACTCCAGGAGTTGAGTTTTGCCAGATTCAGTGTTCTGCCAAGTCAGAAAATAGCAAAAAGGTATTCACTGGCAATAACTGACCTGTCAGTCACTCTAACAGTGAAAATACATCCAGGAAAAATTGAAGGATAGCAGATGAGACACTTCAACTTTTCAGTAATGACAGCCATGTGCATATGTTGATATAACAACCAGTTTCCTTATACTGGAGTCACTCACACAAGAACATTGGTACTTCCCAAATCACTCTTTGTAGGCGTTCACTTTAAGCGAGCAAACAGGAAAATAGTTGCAAAAAGGACTTCCTCCTCGGATTTCTACATCAGGTCAGTGAAAAACAGTAAAGCAAGAGTTCAGTGTTACTCAGGCAGATCAAGTCTTTCTCCCTAGATAGAAGCATGACCACAAAACTACCATCTCAAGAGGAGTTCGAGAACTGGACAGCTTTTCAAGTTGCAGATCTCTTAAGACAGGTACTGAATCTGAATGTAACACTTTAGAGAGTTCAGTCTATATTCAGCTAGCAGAAACACTTACTGGATTTATCCTTGAAAAGTGGATATCTTATCCTAAATCTAGCATAAATATTTAAAAGCACTAAAAATAGGTTAATCACCACTTATATTAATATAACTTGAGGTTTTTGGCACTCTCCTGTTTTCTATAGAAATCTAATTCATGGTAGAAGCTAAGATCTCCTACACTGCAACTCATACAAAAAATGTTGCTCATGGGGATATTTCTCACAAGAGAAAAGGTATTTCATGCCCAAATTTATTTCCTGCTGGGAAGAAATAATCATTTCACAGAAAGTATGTCTAGTTTTATATTTGAACATAGCTTTAAATTTTACAGCAGGTCAATAAGAATCTACTGTTCATCTTTTCTTCTCAATGCATATATACACACAGTAGTTGCTAGATGTTGTTTAAGTTTACTGTACTTGAGCTTTTGGGGGGTTTTTGAGTCACTCCTTTGTTGGCTTGTACATTCCTTTGTTCTACCATGTCCTTTCTAGTATATCTAAAATAACCTGAATTGCACGAAGTATTCCAAGCTCCTTTTCAGACATCTTTCAATATCTTACTAATCTCCTCTCAGATATATCAAATATATCCTCCATGGTACTGCCCTTTTTTGTTATCATACTTTTCCTTATAACTTACTGAATACTATGGCTCAGGTTTTAGGATTCTACCTGTAACTTATAAAGTCCATTCCTGCAATTGCATATATAGCCTAATTTTACATCCCTTTTGTTTGTTTTCATGCAAGTACTCTATATAATTTTGTATATAGGACTTTTTTTTCCTATGTTTATCCTAATTCTAACTGTAAGAGCACCAATCTTTTCTTTACACCAACAGTCAGAATTTATGGTGATTAAGGTTTCTCATCCTTTTCAACTGAAGGAACATACAGCCCTTGTCAAGGAAAATAATAACGCTGTGAAGTCTTCCCACAGGAGTTTCATTTGTACACACATAAGTAGGCCACAGTTTAAAACTATAATTTTACTTTTTTCATTTTGCCTGTGTATAAATACATATACTTATTCATGTACAATTTAAAAAAAATAAAAAGACAAAAGACCACAAACAGTTTCACAATGGAGATGTATCACAGGTGGATCACTGTTCCCACCCTGTGAAAGGTAACCTATTCCATAGAATTAATTCACACCATAATGGTAACGGATCAGCTAAGCTCTGAACTTAGTACTGTGAACAGCTACTCAGAGGATTAATTAGCTCAAAGCCTTTCGGCTTAAAGGAAATCAGTGTAATTTATAGAAGTTAAAAGGGTTTTAAAATACCCTGCAATTCTACGCAGAATACAAGACAGAAAATTAATAACAATCATTCAACAGCTCAGAGGCTTCCAGGGAAATTTCAGGCACGCCATAACTACTGGCTTCATACTTGTTAACAGTGAGTCTTCCAACTTTATAAAGGGCTGTTAATGTCTACACTCACAATGCTGATTAAAGTGGCTAAAGAAACCAATTACTACAGCATATCCACAATAAGGTGCTTGGCCATTCTGTGTATCAAAGACTGGCCCAGCCATTTGCTTGCAGCCACTGTGGACAGAGCTGTCAGCTCCCACTGCCAGCACTCCAGAGAGCCTCAGCACCAGCTACTCCATCATTTCCATAGCCAGACCACGTGCTGGGGGCTGTGCTGGATCTCCCCACCCTAACACTGGCCATACATGTGCATGAACCCTAAAAAAGGCTGTTAAGGTTACAGAAACAAATACTAAAATGTGCCAGAACTGGGATTACCTCCATAGCCTGAATTTTCCACCTTTCACACGCACATCATGATAGCCTGTAATTGCTTCTTCACATACTACCTTTTCCATTCACAAAAACCTGCCTCTGCCAATGCAGAGAAACCAGCAGGTTTCTGTATTATTCTCTGCCGTTACAGAAATTGTAAGGTGCACAATGCCAGGGCTTGCTGAAAATCAGAGAACAAGTACATACTACTGTTGATTTAATTCTGCCTTGAAATATCAGAGAGTGTTACTGCCCCAGCACAACATTTTTACCTGAAAATATGCAAGTCACCCAGAAAAAAAAAGACATTTCCCAAGTGCTTGACTTGCAGCAGTGGGAGGCAAGAGCTACAACCACAGTGGCAGCTCTGCTCAGAAGCTAAAAATGGCAAAATATTTAATATGCAAATATACATTTATGTCTCTTAGACCTAAATAGTTGTAGTTAGGTATCCAAACCCACTGGATACTGTGTGTTTTATTTCTTGTGCACCTCAACTCCCCTTACAAATGAAGTTTTCATGTCAGAGAGTTGTCTCAGAAAAAGCAGTTAGTCTTTCTGAAGCACTTGGATAATAAAGAGTGCTGTAGAACAGCTCAGATTAAAAAAAAAAAAAATCATTCTGGGTTCAGAGAAGGTTTTGAATACTGTGCAGTACAGATACACAAGATAGACAAGCACTGAACAGAAAGCAATATATCAACCTTCAGGAAAGTAACATCAGCTTCCATGTGCTGTGACTGAGGCTGGGTTTTTAGAAGAGGTATATTCATGTTGATGCCACAATATATATGTAAAATGGGTATGTACATATGTACTGTGCAATTTTAGCATTTTCTTAAATTTAAAGGTCTTAATGATAAAGATTTTTTTGTGTCATGAGTACAAAAATTCTTGACTAGCCATTCTGCAAAGTGTTTCCAGCCTCATGAAAGGCATTTTTTATAAAATCAATAACTTAATGACTAAATAAAAATTAACCATACTGATTTGGAATTTTTTCCTCATTAATAAGTGAAGATAGTAATGGAGACCTGTTAGCCATGTGGATGTACCTTCCTGTCACCTTGCATCTATGCTGTAATTGCAACAACACTGAAATATTCCATGTTGTGTTCAGAGTTTACTTGGCCTCCATTTGCCACATAGTCTGGTCCCTCTCCCAGCACTGATCTGAACGTACTTGTAAGAAAAGTTAAGGCAATCTCAAGAAAATGAAAGGTTCCATGGTCATCACTAAACAACAGCAGCAAGACACCCACTTGTCTGATGCATTAACCATGTAAAAAGAAACAACTTTGCCTTACACAAAAGCTTGATTGATAGCATAAGGCAAAGCTCAAAAGCAGCTCATCAAGCAGCTCAAGTAACTGGAGATAGAGCTAGAAACTAGAAATAGATGGGCAAAAGCCAAGAGCAGAGAGTGCATAATCCTGATTCTTTGCCTCTCCACCAACACCAGTGCAACTGATAGCAAATTAACACAACCCACAACCAGCCACTGGTCCAACAACTACAGGAACCCTCTCCTTTGAATTGTGATCTATTCTGTATTGCAAACAAGCACGACTCTCCCAGTCATAGTAGGAAAAAAAAACATAAACCCAGGCATATCAGCTAACAGGCCAAAAAAAAATTTAATATATGTCTGAACAGGACATTTTCATATCAAAAAAGTAGATAAAATACGCATTGAATTTTTAAGCATGATCAGTTGTAAGCAGTCTAGAAATAAAGTTATCTTAGAAAAGCCACATAGCTATGTCTATGAGAAGAACTTATTTCACCAATATTTGTCTGCTAGTATCTGATTTGGTCCCTGCTCCTACAGACATTTACATCTAAGCATTAAAAATACCAAAACTCATTTTGAGAATGGTACATACTTAAAAGATTTCTGATTCTTTTTGCCACTTTCCATGCATAACAGTGTCATTTCTTTCAAGCCACTCTAAGCCATCTAACACACTGTGAGATTTTTAGGATATCTTCAGCCCTGATCCATTCTTTTCTACTTTTTAATAGGAAATACGATGTGTCTGCTTTTTTTTTTTTTCTGAATTACTATTTAGTAGTCAGTTCTGTTTCAAGATGTAATATTTCTGGACATGCTGGTTTCATTTTAATTTATAATCAGCATCAACTTTCTTAAAAAACACCATTACCATAACCACGTTACACAAAAGAAATCCTGTTTCTGAACTTGCATTCATTCAGCAATGCCCATCATCATGGTAAGTGCAAGACACAGCCCAAATATCTGGTGCTGAAGCCAAGCAGGCACCAGAGCAAAGAGAGGCTGGTAAAACAGGCAGGTGGGATGATAACATGGCTGCTGATGAACTTTTGCCTCAGATACCTTTTAACCTGTTTCTATTTCTGGCTTCTTATCCTGTAGCAATCCACAGCTCCTTGCTACATTTATATGAAATTAGCTGCTTCATAATTTCTTCTTGTCTACTCCATTCACAGTATATTGGCCCCTATTCCCTGTAATCTTTCTTCCTAAGAAAGAGGTAGTACTGTGTCTTATCTCTTATGTGAAAGTCACTGCCTAAGCATTACACTTACTCAATATTCTTTTTCTAATTATCCTTGTCAAGTAGCATAACAATTTCCACAACCCCGAGTATTTGAGCACAGAAATATTAATTAGTTTGTTTACAAATGTCAAGCTTCATACTCCTGTAATAATCTTGTCTTTTTTTCTCACCACAGTTTGGAATGCCTGAATCTGCTGTGGTTGTAGAAAAACTGTGCATGAATGGATCTCGTTTCTTGGTAAGTATATATTCCGTAAAAGCTCTCACTCAGGTGTATTTCAGCATGAGGATTGTACTCCTTACAGCGCCAGGAAATAACCTGAAAATTTCCTTCTTTATATACACTTCATCAATTGCTTTGAATTTTTTTGGGTTGATTTACACCTCTGACTCAAGTAATCCCAATACACAAAAAAAATCTCAGCCAGTCCTTCCCCTGCTCCAGAGAAAGGGTAGATAAGTAGTATCAGCCACCAGCACACAAGTGTGGCAGGGGACATCTCATGACATATGACTTAGAGGAGGTTGTGGGGTTTTTTAACAATATAGATATTTTAAAGCCATCATTTATGTAAAAGCTTTTTCATAGAACTTGCATGATTAAGAACATTTACCAGCACAGAACTGTACATGAATTTTACAGTAAAAGTTTAGAGATACTGGAAACAATGCCTGAAAAATCTGATAATATCCTTTCCTGACCAAGAATTTTTTGTTTAAGAGTGTGTTTAATTGATTGCAACTAATTAGGAGAGAGGATTAAAATAACTCCTTGAACTGCAGCAAGTCCTCTACCACTGATTCCATTTGTGTAGCTATCAAAGTAAAAGTTCCTTAGGATCTATTTTAAAGGTAAAATTATTGTTATGGTGTATTTATGCACTGCAGAGATATTATGTTTGCTTGGCAATTCATTGCTCAACAAAACTGTTTCCTGGATGCACCAGGAGTTATACCTGCTGTTTATGCTAACAAGAGCTTCAGTACTGCAACATGATTCATGAGACTGCAGGTGCAGCATGGCCACAGAGTAAAACTGGGTTTTACCAACAATTCACACTAATGTAGTAGGGCTAACAAAGCTGCCAAATACACACAGCTTCCTGTCCCGTTCATTCATTATAAATTGGATCACTCAAGGTGCTGTAGTCTTCATCACTGGATGAGAGACAGTGAAGTTAAAGCTAAGGGTGGATGTGTTGGCTTCCTGTGCCTCTGCAAATAAAGCTGTACAGTAGCAGTAATTAATAATAGCATCTGAGAAGTAATTTCAGATGTTAGTGGTAACCTATTCAAAACACAAGTGAAACAAGCAAGGAGAACAATGGATGGCCTTTGGTGACAGTCTGCAATACAAAAGTAGCATGATTAAAAATGAAAGCATTTGCTACAATGTCCTCCAAACTGTGTAGTCTCTTCAAAATCCTTTTAAAGATTATTTTGCACTGCAGAAAACATGGCTTTATACATGTGATACAATGAGCAACATCCATTTTTTATAGAAAAAATGAAACAGGTCTCACACACTGGTAGAAACTTTCTTACAAATTTTATATATTCTTTAATTGAATTGTTCAGTAGCATTGTCAACATGATAAATCTACATGCTTGAAACAGAATGAGGACAATACTAAAAAAAAAATTCAAACATCTATATTTTGCTATCAGTAATAGCCTTATTTGGGTAATTGTAAGATGCTGTTCTCCTATGTACAAGCTAACACATATATTAACTTAATAGTAATTAAATCAACAGTCAAGTTTTTTATTCCAAGCTCCTAGCCTAATATACAAGAAATCTGTACTACGCCAGAAGTTAAATGTTCCTTATCTGCTGCAAGGTATGATTTAGAAAGCACAGCCTTAGATCTACCTTTGCAATATATAATGGAGTAACCAGATGTCGGACACTTCCACTCAGGAAATCTGAATTTCTGTCTGCATGACTTATAGCGTGATTCCCTAACTGGATCTACTGTTTTGTGTAGATGTGTTCAGAATTCAAAAACCCCAAAACTCCTGCAAAGTCTAAAAAGAAGCTCAATATCACCTTTGGACACTGAGCTCAGAATCACTAGAGAAAAGCTGGCCGTCTATCACTACACAGCAGTGAACCAAAAAAACTAAACCAAAAACCCATAAAACAAAACACTTGAACAAGCCTGATGCCATCTACTAAATAGCAGTGACAGGTTTACCTTTGCATAATAATTTTTAAAAAGCAAATACAAGTTTGCCACTCTCTGTGTGTGCATAGAGACCCTGTGCACATATGTATATCTCAGAACACGTGTGCAGCATTTCTGTGTGTCTAGCCAGTGTTAGAGGAGTATTTAGATACAGCTCTGGTTTTGCTATGAAATCTATTAGGAATCACTGGAAAAACGAAAATTCCTTCTGGTCTGGCAGATAAAGAAGAAAGCAACTCTGTGGTATCTGACACAAGAACACAGTGAGCTTCCCCCATGCACTCTCTCATTCAGAGAGTCACAAGTTACTCTTTTACCTTTGCATGGGCTGAAAAACTGTCCCATCACAGCTGCAGAAGGCACGGCTGAGGGCTTGCAAAGGCAGGGAGGGCAGCCCAAGGGGAGACACCCCAATGCCCACCCATCCCACCCTTCACAATTCCCAGATGAGCCCTTCTTCTCACTGTGTGACTCCTCCAGCCTGCCCCAAACCCCTGTATGGCACTGACACCTTCAGCACACGCAGTACAGGTGTTTTGTGCCAATGAGATGTGCCAAAATCCAGAGGCAGTGCCAACCCACTTCTATGCAGCACTGGAGGGAAGCTTTCCTGGAAAGAAAGATCTGCAGCCAGCACACTGCACTTTTATCAAAGATATAAACACCAACCCACCAGATGTGCCTTTATTTCCTATTTTTTCAGTGAGGACACTCATCTTTTTAATTTTTCCAAAGAGGAATGTTGTCAAAGGTTGGGAAAATGCTGCAGAAGGTAATTATCCTAAAGCTCGCCACTGAACTAACACAAAACTACTTAGGGAGCCATCCTAAAAAGCATGCCCATGTCAAATGCAAATTGCATTTTATTTGAAAGTGAATCAAACAAATTTATCAAAACTAAGGTCTTTTGGAAGTTTAAAGTGTTCAAAGTCAAGTCATGCAGGCATTATAGCCACAAAATCTGTGATAAGTTGGCCACAACACCTTAAATCAATTTGACTGCCTTCAGAATAGAAATAATCAACATTTATACGGTCATTTCTTTGAATATTTCTTGCCTTTGAGTCGCTAAAAACCAATCATTTTTATGGTAATATCATATTCTGTTTTATAAACATACTGAGTATCAAACTGAACTTTTATAGGAAACTAAATTACATGCATTTCATAAAAATTTAGAAGTAATAGCTCTTCCTTTACACTTCTGTAGAATCTAAAAACACAAAAGGGTGGTATATTAGATCTGAAGTGCACCATGCAGTTTCATTTTTCATCAATAGTACCATACTTGTGATAGTTACTCAATATGCAGGTCACATCTGAGTGATGCTAATCTAGTCCTAATGTGCAAATCAGCATTAAGCCACAGCTGCATTGCACAGAGCATATTATATTCTCTTGCTTTTTAATGTCTGAACTTTCTACACTGCGCTCCTGCTTTTCAGTTCCCTCTAAGTGTAGGTTGCTTGTTTGATGTTTTTTAAAATTCTGTTTTGAATTCCCAGTGACAGATTGAAAAAGATATAAAAAAACAGTGAAGTTTTACTTGAACTTCAGAACTGAAAATAGGAGACTTTCTTATTGGATTTGTATATAGAATTTTACTAAAAGAAATCTAAACGCAGTAAAAATGGTCAGACATTGATTCTAAACAACTTTCTTGTATTTCTCCTCTTTCTTGCTCTTTCAAAGTGTGTTTTGAATTGCATGGCTGGAATAGGAATGCCCTGGAGAAAACCAGAGCCATGTTATTCACCAACACTCTACTGAGGATTTTTGAATAATATTTAGAAAATGGAACCTGTGTCTTCCTGTGGGAGATTCCTGACTCTGTGCCAGTGCAAAACACTGCCAGAGCTTGTCAGGTTCAACTCACCGAGCCTGTCCTCTGACATCCATTTCTGTCAGCATTGCTACTGAGAAAAAGCAACTCTCGTCTCACTTGGGTGCTCCCTCCCATCCCTGCAATGCAGAAGCAGCAGGCAGGAAAGGACAGGAACCACATCTGCTTTCAACAGTGACCACAGCAGCCAAACACACCACACCTCGCACTCCTCTGCTGCTATTTGAAATCTGCAGAGTCCCACCTTCCCCAGCTTCAGCTAAAAGAGTATTTCCCTATGCTGCGAGTGATATTTTCACAGCATGGGATATGGGAACAGGTGGAAAGACATTAAAATTGGTTTAGGCTGCTTGCATATCTGCTTGGAAAAAAGGCAACCAGCATCAGGTTCTGTTCAGATTGATCTGACATCCGTCCCTGTACACTCAGTTCTACAAATAAAATTCAGAGCATGAATGTCTTGAGTTTCCAGAGGGGGTAAAAAAATTCTTTTCTAGGTCCTAT
This sequence comes from Pachycephala philippinensis, assembly GCA_013397055.1. NCBI lineage: Eukaryota > Metazoa > Chordata > Aves > Passeriformes > Pachycephala > Pachycephala philippinensis. Next base: position 980,898 of record VWZT01001037.1, read on the forward strand.
ATATACAAAAGAAATCAAAGACTTATTAAGTACATTCTTATAACCTAATTTTTCTGGGAAAGAGCCAAAAGACTCTAGCAGCGTTTTCTCTGGGTGTCAAGAAAGCATAGAAAGCTTAGGTAAGGTCAGAGAAACATGGAACAAGTTGCAGGTACTGCTGAGTCCCATGCTTGGGCTGGCTGTTGACACCTTAATGCCACAAGTCCATATCCAGGGTTTAATAATATATTGCATATCTCAGAAAGCCCTAAAATAAGCTTTTTACAATGACACAAAATTTTAGTATTAATGTTTTGGCATACCCAAGTGTTTTGGAAGTAGGAGTGATGTAGGCATTGTTTGTCCTGCCTTTGGCACGCACACAAGGTTACCATGGCAAAATAACCGATTGTTCACCACAGAAAATTGATGTTACAAAAACACTCATTTTCACCTACAAAACTTAATTAGGCCATGTAGCTGCATTAATTTAACTGTATTTTTACACAATTTTTATTCCTCTGACATTGCTTTCTCCTATTTATCTACCGTCTGACACCTTCCCCATCACCTTTCCCCCTTGCATTTCACAGTGCCTGAGCCCCTCTTCGCCCACTCCCCTTCAAAGCTCCTTGCCCTTCAGTGCCTTCTAACACCTAGTGCTTTGTTTCTGCTCCTCTTTTAGCCAGGATCCTCCTTCCCTTTGCTCCTTAATTAGCTTCTATTGGTCATAGATTGAAATTTCTCCTGCTGACATTCCTCATGGATTTACACTGCTTCAGGGTCTCCTCATTTCCATTCTTCTCAGATGTAAAGGTTTCCTGTCAGAGGCAGCAGAAGTGGCTTAGATATCAAAAGTATTTTTTCAGAAACACCTTAATTTCCAGGTATTTCTACAGACTGTGCTCGCTTCCTCAATGAGGAGTGGATAGTAGTAGGAGCTGGGCACCTCAAGAGCTTGGTCTCTTTTGTGCAAAGACAAGTGATCTCAGCACCTATCCCTTTAACAAGTACTTTACAGACTTTAAAAACACAGTTAAAATACAGCGGTTTAAAATGAAAGCTTTCAGGGCAGGTAGAAACTGAAAATAGTTTCTTCTCCAGGGAGATAGATGCAAAGCATTAAAAGAGAAGGCAGGAAATGTAACAAAGAGGAGAGCAGTGTGCACTTTGCCCCCGAGCCATTCCTGCAGTGATGCAGTGGGGGGCCGAGCAAAGGGACAGGTAAGAACAGCTCCTTAGGTCGCCCTGAACATCAGCACCTGCCAAGTACAGAGGGCTTTGGTTCTGTTTCTTGCTGTTTCTAACCAAATAGGAAACTCTTTCTGAAAGCAGAATCAGTTACTTAGAGTCATTTCAAGAAGAGGAAAATGGTAAGAACATATCTTAGAAAGGAGACCAATGTTGTTTAACTTACCAAGTAACTAGAAGCAAAGAGTCACCTTAAAGAGACATGGGCTAAAAGAAAGATAATTTACAGCTTAGCACCTCTGATGCTTATCAACCACCTTCAATCAAGTTGTAAGGTACAAGGGTATTACACATTCATGCATCATCAAAGCATGAGGCAACTGTAAAGTAAAAGCAAAACTTGCATATTTATCCTTAGTCTCAAAAAAAGGCAAAAGAAATATGAAGCTAGATTACTGAATGTAGATATAATTTCTGAAATATAGGGCACCGTGAAGATATGCATCATTCTTGGCACACAAGAATACAAGTGGTTTTAGCTATCAATTTATTAGTAAAACATATATGAACATTAGTAAATAAAACACTCAAAAGAAATTATTAGACTGAGATACGAAGTCAAACATCATTATCATCATATTCCCATGATTGTTAGCTTAGAAACTGAATTTTATCCAATCATTTTGAATTATTTTCCTGCCAAGTATTTTCAAATATCTCAAAAGCAATTTAATAAAATTGTCTAATGTCATAACCTAGCAACGGAATCCTGCAGTAAAAAATCCTCAGCCAGTGCAAAAGTATTTATTGCAGGAGTGGCCCCCTTTTTTTTTTTTTTCTGTGACAGAAGAGCATTTCTATTCATATTCCAAATGCTGCTGCCAGAAATTATTCAAACATAATTTTTTGTTTGTTTTATGCCGTAGCTGCAAAGGATGTGAAGTGCTTGTCTGCTTTCCAGTCTTTAAGCTCCAGCACACAACAATTCAATCAAATTCTAAATGTCATGTTAGTCATAATTACATTAAATATGGATTAAAGGAATATCTTTTGACACAGAATTCTTTGTTCTTAAAGTTTACTGATAATTTTAAATGTTAAGTTTTGTGTACCTTTCAAGTTCAGGGAACATGAAAAAGAATGTGAGAAGTTGTGGAAATTAAGCCATTGTGTCATAGTTTCTAACGTGGACTTTGTAAGCCCTTAACTGAAAAATAGGAAAAGTCCAGAGTTTTGTAATTTTTAATTTCCTCGTCTTTGTTTTGTTCAAGTATCCCAGTTACAAAAGTGCCCCCCTCTCTTTTGAGAATTTGTGATTAGAAGAATCTTCATTTCAGTTGCTTTTGTACTCTTTTCTTCACGAAAGATCAGGATATTTTACAATGCATGTAAGTTGTCTCACGACACTAATATACAAATTCATTAGTAATGTTTCAAAATCAAGCCAGAAACTATAATCACTCCCCCATTGTTAAATACCAGCTGCTAACCATTTCAGAAATCTTCTAGCATGCCTAATCAGAATTTAGTCCTCCTGCTTTCACATTATCTGTTTCCAATACAAAGCTACAAACTCCTACTTCTCCAGTCTTTATTTTATTCTTAAAGAGGCAGGTGAAGAGGGGCACCATAGTGCTCTTCACCTGAGAGATATTTCTGAAGGCTTCTGGGAAAATCCACTTTTCTGCAGTAAAGACTAAAGCCAGCTGAATATTAGCAATTCTCATGAGAAAGCATGAACAAGGTTAAAAATTGATGTCGTAGAGGAGTTTCTTCCAAGAAAGCTCTTAGGGCTCTGTTGGTTTGGAAAGGTGAATACATATACAACTCCACTGAAAACATAAAATTCCTATGAGAACCAGCCAATATAGCAGGGAGAAAGGGCTTCTTGGGAATAGGCTGGGAAGAGCCTGAAGTTTTATGTTGTCTGTTTCTACTGAGTTCAGAATGGGAGGACTTCATGAGCTTTCTATGTAAAAACAGGATTGCATCAAGTACAGCTGGCTTTAGTCTAAGTTTCCATTCCAAACAGAGGGAACCTGGAGAGGCCTCAAATATTATCATTTTACTTGAGGCAGTGGGTGATGGCAGTGCCAAAATGAGATAAATTTCCAAGGAGATACATTTCAAGCTGCTATTCTTAATCAACCAAAGGAGTCCAAAGTGCAGAAATGAAAGATGGCTAGAAGTAATTATTGAAAAAAAATAAAGGTACTTGCATTTCCAAAAAAAAAAGAAAAAAAAAAAGAAAAGCAGAGAAAGGAATACCCTTTGTTATAACATGGCTGGATACTGTAACTACAAAGGTACTAATTGAAAAGTGACATGAATGAAAGCAAAGTACACTGTTACCCCCACAGGACATCCACAGGGGTGTTATGTGAGGATGATAATGCCAGGACAGTTCTGCTGGTAGATTTTTCTCTTAGACACACTTGTAGCCTAAGTTTTAGATATAACCCACAATAACCTAAGCACATTTTGCTAATGCTGACTGAGCTGCACCTAAAATGAAAGTCCATGAAGTCTGTAATGCAAATTTATAGAAAATAGAAGCGTTGAGGAAGTTACCAAGTGTGAGGGAGTTTCCCCTCAGTAAAATGAAGCCATATTGGGTTTTTTACAGGATGACATCCGCTCTCAATAAGCATGATGCTAAGGGTAAGGAAAAAAAAAGCAAACAAAACAGGAACACCAAGCCTATAGACTGCTACCAATGTAGTGACTGCTAAATTTCAGTGTAATATTGTCTTTAATTTAAAATGATCAGCAGATGGCTTACATGACCTGCCAATTATCAGCACACGGCTAAGAGCAAAAGCTTCCAGCCACTCCTAGAATGGCTCAAAAGACACTATTAAATATTGATCAACCTTTCCATATCTAAAAACTTACGGAATTTGCCCACATTAAAAAATAAAAACAAAACACACACAAATGCAATTGCAGAGACCTTTCATGAGTTTTCCTAGTGCCAATTTCATGCATAAGCACAGACCTTACCATGAGGGAATCTGGCTTGAAGTTTGGATTGGACTGCTGGGAAACCACATCACTCACTGGTGCTTAGGAAGAAGCATGTTGGAAAGAATTTAGAATTCCCAGAGGTCCTACAAAACCAGTGCTTAGAAGAATAAGAATTTCAATCATTTCATGTATTTTAGGCCCCTGGAATACTGAAGAGTAAATTCTATCCAAAATTCACATTAGTTTGTCAAATGCAGAAAACACAGCTTCTATTTGTAGGGTACTTGATCTCCTCTAGGCACTCTTACCTGCAGCATTTGACTTCACATTAATAAGCAGAAAGGCATAAAATTCCTACAAACGATATTTTAAATTGTTTACTAATGTTGTTTTGACCTGCTATAGAAGATTTTTATTTTATTTCTTTGCTTTTCTATTTATTCCCTCCAATGTTCCTGTGTAGCTGGGCTTTTTCAATTAACAGTTTAACTATTTCGTCCCCTGCTACTTGAATGCAATTTACACTTCAAAAAGGTATTATTATCTGCATCCATTGCGACACAGTCCTTGAAAAGCATAAGATGGAGAACTATTAAAACCTTACAAATGCTGTGAGGCTGATTTCTCATGGTATGACCCTGATAGAGTAAAATCTTGATTTTCTATCAAACTTACTTAAATGTCCCAGTAGACATCTAGAACATCTAATCAGCATAATGTGAGTAGGCAAGGTGCTTAACCATCTTAATGTAGGATGAGATACAAATGAATTGAACAAGTCATAAAATTTTTGGTTAAAAAAAAATACAGGCATTAGACTACAAACATATGTTATCTATTTATAGCTGGTGACCTATTTTACTCACTCAGAACTACTCAAGGCAAATGTTGGCATTTGCCCTTAACCCCTAGTTTCCTGTGAAGAGGAAAATGCAACACTTCATTTGTGCATTAGATTGTCTGGGTCCTGTAGTATATAAAAAGCAGATTAGAGAAATGTCTGTATCTGCCAGCAGCATCACGCTGTAAGTGAAAGAGACTCTTCACTGGAATAAACAAACAAACCAACCTCAAAACCTCAATCTTTTACCTGAATGTTTTTGATTCAGGTGGTTTCAGAGTATCTGAAATGCATCTGTACAAACACAGCACCAAATTTTGAAGAGGCAGTAGGAAAAAAGAGCAAATAAATTCTGTAAGTGTATCATCCCCAAAGCCTAGGGCTTATTTGGTCATATATACACTTTCCAAACAGAAAGTCCTCTACTGACAAAATTTCAGTGTTTTTTAGAACTGTACCATGCATTATTTATGGTGTTATCGTTTCTTCCTTTTCCCTGTCCAATTAAGTATTCTTGAACTTTACAGTGCAGAGCTACATTTTCTGTTGGGTCTTGAAGGACTTTTGTGACTGTGCTCATGAATAAATTCAGAAATATATGGAACTGAGGAACTCAACAATTAGGTCATAGGAGGTTTTTTGTGTTTTCCTATGTTTTTCATCACAACACAAACCACCACGTTGGTTCCAAATGCGAGAAATATCCATTTGGTCAGCACAGATAAAACTGGTATCATTTGATATTGGCAGACAATAGCTGAATTTCCACAACATAACATGAAGCATGGTTGCAAACATCAAGAGTTTCTTGGATATGACTTTGCCTTTGTTGAGCTTCAGCTTGAAGTAACCCCCATTCATGAATTTTAATCAGCTAAAGCCAAATAGAGCCATTTTTGTCATGTTAAACAGCACTCAGGGTCACAGACACTCTGCAAAAGCCTGGTTATCAGTCAGGTCAGCAATTCTCCCAACACCCAACCACCATCGTGTGCACCTCACACACATCTGAATGAGCTGCACATTCTCTCTCTCACATATGGATAATACTGGGAAGACGTAGTCATTTTACAAACATAATAGAGTGGAAAATGCCAGGGTCTTTTACTTGGCAGGTAATGCAATAGAAGGAAAAATATAATTTGTTTTTCCATATTTAAGTATCCTAGAAGACATCTGGTCATACTATGCAGGTATACTATTTGGCTGGGTCAATACAGTCACATGTAAAAATCAGTAGAAAGTACTAAGTAAAAACAAAATTTACCTTTATTATTTTGCATTTTATTTTTCTGGACTAAAAATACAACCCTTCTGTTTAGATTTATGTAGGAGGTACACACCACTGTGGGTTATTTCATTCATTTATAGGGACAAGTTGCTAAATTGATTTTGTTTTCTAAGTCTGCATGTCTGAAGTTTAAAACCTATGCTTCCCTCCCCTGTGAAGAAACTTAAGTAATCAAAATTGACTGGTTTTGTCCAAAACAGTTATTTTATTTTGCTCATGGTCAAGTAAAAGAGAACTGGATTCACACTGATATTGAACTCATTATAAACCTTTTAACACAGTGGGGCATTAACTTCTAATAAACAAAGAATTTGTCAGCAATTGATAACTGACATATCAAAATTCAAATGTTCTCTCTTTTTGTGTTTCTTTTCTGTTTTACAAGTGTATTGGGCAATTGTAAGGATGGCTGTTATGTAATATGATCATCCATTATTGCCTCTTGACTTTCACAAATCATCAAATCATTTAGAGAGCAGCGTATGTTTTTTATATTAGTGCTCAGTGTCCATACAATTCCTAGTTTGTTTCTGCATGTAAACAACACTATGTGACAGGCACTTCACACTATAAATTTCTTTAAAACCTTGATTAAAGCATTTAAATGTAAAAATGGAAATATTCACTATAAGCTAAATTTCAGTATTAGTCAATGGATTGAGGGTGAGAAAGGGAGAGAAAAAGTTAACCAACAGTGACTTTTTCCTTAAAAGAAACTACTCCCACACACAAGGAAACTGGGGTTAGGAGAGTAATTTAAAGTTAACATGTTGGTCACTTTCATCCCAGCATAAATATCACTGGCTTTCAGATACCATTATCGTGACAGACTAATATTAGAACTGTTCACAAATACATGTATTGTTTTCCTGGAATGAGCTTATTTTTGAAGGGATGTGAAAGGATATTTGCATGTACAGTTTTGACCTCTTCTCTTGCTCTTTGCCCAGTAATGCATCTCAGCTGGTTTGTCTTTTAACATTCCAAAACTTCCAGTAGCTTTCAAAGCTCAACTTTTCTCAAAGAAAACATGCTGCTTTTCCTTTCTCCCCACACTCTGAACTCTGCACAAGCTTGCTAACAGATTTAAAGACATACTGCTCCAAAATGGTCCAGTGGCAGCATACTGAAATTCAAGTGTTGTTTCATGAACTGCCAGGAAAGGAAACAGTGTCTGTATGTCAGTGGAAATTTGGAATTTCTTGTAAGCATTTCATCTTGGTTGTCAACAGCATGTTGGGTCATTGACTTATAAAGCCTTGAAACAAAAATATTTATTTTTAGACACTTTAAATATATATTCTGGTATGTATTTCACTTCAAGAGCCATGCTTGCTAACTACTGTAATCTAAATTTTAAAAATTGTTAGAAAAAGTTCTATAAAGGAGATTCATGTATGTTTATAGATAGGGGAAGAGTCATTTCCATGACATTTGGCATAATTTTTATAACCCCCACTAATTGCTTTGCTCATAATTAACTTGGGTCACTTCAAGAATGAGCCAAAAGGAAGTCTGTTTCAGATGCATTCCTGAACAGCATCTAATGCTATAAAACCAATGCCGACTGTACTAACAGCAGGATTATAAAATCTGAATACCTAGAAGGTTTGAGAACTTCAGACGTAGACAGACTTCCCCGGCTAACTTGAAGTGTCAAAGAGAAAAAGACCGATATTTACATTTATGAAGATTCATCACGCTGAGAGGCAAGTGAAAGATGCACATGCTGGGTACCCCAGGACCTTGATTAAATACGCAGATCCAGCATGAAATCCAAATAAATAAATAAATAAAAGACCAAGCATCAACATAGAAGTATAAAAAAACAAATACTGTATCACTTACATACTGATACTCTGTAGAGCAATATATATGCACAGGAACACCACCATTTAACATAATATGATGAGTCCCGTATCCAAAACTAGATCTCCTTTTTCCTGTTGAAATCATCTAATAGTTTAACATTTATTAGATAGATATACGTCACTTGACAAAAAGGCCATTATACTCTTAAATTTCCATATAGGAACAAAGGAGGTGAAAAACTTTCAAAGCACCTTTTCCTTTGCTTCTTTCTAACTGACACTATCTGTTCAGGTCTTGACAGCTAAAGTAAAAGGAAATCAAACCTCTCAAATTAAGTTACTCTCTACCTTGATAGCTATCCCCACAACATCTATCATCCAGAAGCATCATTAGCACCAGACGTGTTGCACTGACAGAAGACATTGTCGATTGCATTAAACCAGAAAAGACTTTAATTAAACCGTTTAAGCACACTAACAAATTTAATGGCATCCCAGAAAGACAGGGAATATTGGGGTATGGGGGGAGGGAATGCTCCATCTACAGGCTATCTTTCAGATTTCCAAACTGAGAAAAATAAAGCAGATGTTTAAATCAAATATCCTTAACCACTTTGTAGCCGAGTACCTACTGAGAAAATTCGTAAAGCTCTTTGTGTCCCTGGCAGCATTGAGTAACACTGTACTAGCCTTTGGCTTTGCCCCTTCAAGATGTGGCTCTCAAAATTTGGGGCTGTCCTGGCCATAAACCACTAAGCAGCACCCTGCTCTTGATCACAGACCAGGAGAGACATCACCACTCTGTGCTATACCTGTCTTCCTCCCCACCTTAGAAGTCCTCATCCACACTCACCATGCTATGACCCAACACAGATTTTGTTCATATTTTGAGTAAACACATTTACAGACGTAGGCATGTGTAGTTGTTTTTCTCCAGGGGCAGAAATAGTTTCTTCTGTTTGAGCCAGGGCCACGTGTTGCTCACACTATTGGCAGATGGTCTTTTCAACACAGAACAGTTGTGAAGGCTGAGTTCTTGCAGCAACTCAGACCTAGCACGTGTGCGTCACAGTAAGAGGTCTTAATTGTGCTCAATCTTGATACCTCTGCTGCTTACCTCAATCACCACTATTTGTGGTGTTTTGTCCTACTTGCAATGACTGCCAGCCAGCACCTTAAGGTCTATCTTTTCACAGAGTTATTTCAGCCGTTGAAATGCAGCAGTCATGATCTTGCTGATAGAGTCAGTGATTACTCACTATTAATAATGTTGCTTGCTGTGGTAGAGGTAATGTGAATCAAGCAAATCAAGTGCTCATTTTCAAGATGCCTACAGATATAGATACACAACACATTCATGACTATGTGAATTAAAGAGTATCTATACAGGATAGCTATAACCATTGAGGTTATTAAATTCTAGGCCGTGGAACTAAACCACTACCTCAAAACCCTAAACCAGTATCAAAAGAGGTACAGCAAATCCATCCCACTATCCAGGGAGCACTTTCAAAGTCAGGTAGCTCAGCACATTTCTGTGTGGGCATTTGAAATTGTTTCTTCAATGTAGATGCTCAAGGAGCTTATGGGGTAGTTTATTTCCAAAGAGAAGACAGCCAGCCATCAAAGTGTTTAGGGTAGACAGGCATGTACTAAGTCACATTTGGTTTCCTGATTCAGCAAGAGTATTTGTTCTTATAATTAAGATTTGCTGCTTCTGGTTCCCTTGATGAAATGTAATGTGCTTACAATTATGCATATGTTCTTTCTTAATCTTTCAAGAATATATAGGTTTTGCTTTTAAGACTGTTGTTACAGCTTAACTGCTGCTGACAGCTTCTGCCATAGTATTTGCTCTGAGAGGTGAGATGATTCTCATACCTCTCCTCTGCAGCTTTCTTGGGGCTCAGCTATTTCCCAGCACTTCTTGTTCTAATTGTTTTTGTCTAGATGCAGGAAAGCAGAAGGCAGCTGATTCTGCAGGCAGTGTCAGCAGGGAGCACATCTGCACAGTTCCCAGGCCCTTGGCTAGCAGGGGAGAGCTGAAGGTCCAATGTCACCCACTTTCTGGGATTCTCCAAGATTGATCCTGCTGCTCCCAACAGCCTGACACACCTGGGGAGCACCTGTATTTAGTTATTTGGCTTGTATAACTGCAGTTAACTAAGATTATGACTTAACTTTCCCTAAGAAAGAAGAGTCCTTGCCAGTCTCAGCTACCAGTGACCTGAGAATTGATTCCTGATATGCTATTTCCTGTTGTCATTTTCAGTGTCCCTCACAAGAGCAGGATGGAAACAATTAGTACCCAGAAAACTGAGTTTTGTATTTCAGTGCAATGCACAGAGCATCTTGCACCAACTCAGCCTCAGCCATTGTTCACAGACATTACTCTTCCTACTAACTCAACATTCAAATACTGAAAATACCACCACCACAACCATTTTAGCTCTTGCCTCCTCCCATTCCCTTAGTAAGCAAATTAGATTAACTGAAGAGACTTTTTCATACCTGCAAAGATGTCTGCTCACTTAAGGAAATACCAAAGAGCAAAACCAGATTGTTTCAATAGGAAAGATGAGCTAGAAAGAAACTGCACATAACCACACAGCCAAGGGACAGTCTTTGTTTTCACAGCATGAGCTAGACACAGAAGGGCACCACTTGACTCAAATCGCCTGCGTGCAGTTACTGGAACAGGATTCAGGTAGCTGGAAACAGCAGCTGGCCTCAGACCTGGTTCAGCCCTGACAAAGGCAAGATTATTAACCAAAGCTGACAGTGTCAAGTCTGCTACATGTCACCATTAAACTGGGTCAACAGCATATTGCACTCACACCTTGGGCTGAGCCCTGAAGAAAAGTCAGTTCTGAAAGTACCAGGTCTGCTTCTAGCAGGACTCCTCCATACTGAGGACATTTCTGCAGCATGTCCTGTTTCTTAGCATTTTGACTACAGACTAGAAATATTTTCCAGGCCTTAATTCTTAGATGTGGCCAAAACTGGAACTTTTGACCCTTCAATATTTCCCTTTGTTCTGATTCAGAAGGAATAGTTACAAACTTTCCATAAAAGTAAAAATAAAGTGCTTTGGAACCACTAAGGCAGTAATGCTTACATGCCTCATTTGGGCCTTTTACTTTCTATTAAAAAACATGAAAATGAATTTATTCAACTTTACCTATTTTTTTATAGATTCTTAATCACGGATGAAGTGAAAGAAGCCCTACAAAACAATTTGTTTTAATTGATGAAGCATTTTTAGAGATAAATGGTTCTGCTAGAAGAATTTCAGCTGGCTCTTTTGAATTCTCTTTTCTCACAAAAAGAAATCAGACTTCCTAATCTTGCAGCCTACATCAGCAGAGGCTCTGCTGCCTTTTGCTGAGGCTGAATTTCTGGTGGTCACAGTTATTTCTATATGTGGTAACTTCCTTCCTCTTTCAAACACTAAAACTCAGTTTGCTTAAGCATATAGTGGTGCATTTCTACAAAGATATGGGAAGTGGTTTTATTTTCTGCATTCCAGTAAATGTCCTTTCAATAAGGACATGCAAATACAGACAGAGCTTGGCCCACAGAACATGAAACTCTCAGTGAGGAAGACACTAAAATTTTTGAAAGAACCTTGGAAACATCTCATCTCTCCATCAGGTCAGCCTAAGACTAATAGGTACATCACGTTCCAGGAAAAATAACATGAACTTTCCCATTGTATGCACTATACAAACGGATTTATGATGCAAATCAAACCTTACTGTCTGTCTTAGAACAAAGCTATTTCTGCAGCCAGCTTTCAAGGAGAAGACCATTGACTCCACATGGGAGATTGAATAAGACAGGTTTAAAAAGTCTTGGACAGTCAAGTATGAGCAAACAGCTCCTGGGGTGTACAGTAGGTTGGACCCTAGGTCACAAACAAATAAATCATAGGCGGACCCACTCATAGCACATATAAGAATAAAGGGTCAACTAGTTTAATGTTTCACCGAGCTCTTAATGTGAGATGCTACTATTGCAACAGGCAGCTTCCTCCGAACTACGCTAACCACAGGGGTTCACTGAGCTACTACTGAAGGAAAACATTTTTCAGTCGAGGAAAAAACAGTTAAGAAATGTGGTACAGATTCCTCAGCACCATACCGCTCAAAGCATATTAAACCTTATCAAATAATTCCAAAAACCCCTTGGTTTTAGTTTGAAATGTTAGAGCAACAATACTACAGACAGATCTCCATCAATGTAACAAAGTATTTCCAGCTGCCCTAAAGAATGTAAAGTACTCTGCTGTTCCTTCCAGCAAGGGAAACATCTAGATCTCAAACTCCCATTACATGCTGAACACAGCTCTTAGGAACATAATATTAGATGGGCAGTTTTTTAACGAAAAGCATGCCTGAGGACAACATAACAGCAGCATTCCATGATGGATGACAAATCCACTGTGGACCAAGAAACCCAACCCCAGCAGTCCTATTTACAACAAGTATGTCCTGAATATATTCCCTTGCTACCAACACAACTCCTTTAGTACTATGCAAGGTTTTATATAAACCAAATGCAAAGACAGATGCTCTGAAATCTTAGAGATCTCATGTATATTAACAACTCTGGTGCTACTAGCATGACTTATTCTTATGCTTCCACAATTTTGGAAAGGCATCAGTGTCCAAGAGGTAAGGAGAAGCCCCAGGGAGTGCAGACAAAGTCAGAGTGACTCTGCATATAGCGACTGGCCTCACGTCATTGCAACTGCTCCTGCTCAGACCCAAAAGGTCAAAAGCATATTAGAACTGTTAAGCACCTGCAGTGGATTACCAGGTTCAGGACAGATAAGATTGCATCTCCCAGCTCTGGCTGGCACAACTGTTAACACCTAATCTTGTCCTTAGAGAGCAGCTCTGCAGCAAACAGGATTGCTGCTCGGCTCTGCTTTCCCACTAAAGCAGCAGGCTTGCCTATCTGAAATGACAGCTGCTGTTTCTTATACCACTTCTATAACTGTGACTTGAGTCTCATTGCAGAATGTCAACATTTGTGTTCAACAAATATGATTCACCATGTTTTGAAAGTAACAGAGATGGAATGATAGAGGCAGCATATGATTCACCACAGCCTTGAAACTGCACAGAGCCATGTTTCATTGGAATTATGCTACCAATATTTTTTATTTCTGAGATATTTGCAACAGTTATTATGAACTGAGATGACTGTAAAATAAACACTTACAATCAAAAATTGACCAATTCTTGCCACACACTGCTAACCCAGAAAAAATAATCTATGATTTTTTCCCCCCACTTCTACACTTACTTTCCTCCTTCCTTCAGATTTGCTTTTGTCTTCACCCAGACTTCTATTAGTGATGTCTTTCATTTTATTATCTGGAAGATAGATTCAAATGATATTTTTATATTTTTCTATGTTCATTTTAAATTGCACCCTTTGACTCTCGGTATATGACTATAGGTGCCCCTAAGCCATGTTTTAAAAAATAGTTTTTAAAATAATTGATACTTCATTTCTGCATGTCTCTGCTTGTTATTAGTAATTTATACATTATGTATATAATGGCACTAGAGGCAAAGATAAATTAAAGCCTCAGTGGGGCAGGGATCATGCAGAGTTTTAGCAAGGGATTTTTTTCTTCAAAGACACTAAAAACACAAGCTAGACAAAACAGAAAAGAAAAATATTTTTTAAATGCCCTTTGAATAAAAATATGAACAAGAAATGAAAATATTAACCATGATACAGCAAATGAACATGGGAACAATTTAAGCACATGCCTATATGCTTTATCGTTTCAAAGCCCACATATCTTGCCTGAATTCATGTGAGATCTCAGTTTCGGCCATAAAGTCCTGCTTCCCCTCTCAGAGGAGCTTACACTTGTGAGTAATGGCACACCTGAGAAACATATCACAGCTCTGAGGCCAGATTTCTCCTGTTCCTTCACAAGAGGTCGAAAATTGGGAGCTGCCAGTTTCCCAGCTGACCTTGATGAAATTCTGTAACTCTTACCCTCACCTTTTTTTAACCCTCAGGCCCCTTTCAACCTTTTCTCCTCTAATGAAACTGTTCATCAGTTCTCTAGCATGAGGCCATGCATTCAGAAAGATGACCCACAACCTGGCATTATATAAGTGAGATATTACTAAAAGAAGCATGATTTAGTTGGAAATGCTCTGTAACACCCAGCTAAAGTACAGAGAATTGCAATTTTAGGATGTAATATAGTTACAATCTGTTCATCTGCTATGCGAACTGGTCTCACTATAAAGTCACTTTGCACACAAAGTGCTATTGCTGCCACTAGATGTCAGTTTTACACACTTTAAAATGGACAATTCCCTTAAAAACAGTAATTCTCCGTTCACAATAGAAACGGCTCTCTATTGTGTCATTCTTTCTGAAGTGACCTTTAATTTTAAGTGTCTCCCATTTTATTTACATTCTCTCCACTTCTCCCCCGCCTTCTTGAGGCATAGCTATCCTTTATTAAAAAAAAAAAAAAAATTCCTCTATGCATTTATTCCATTATTTACTCGGTCTGAGACACTGGCAGTTTTTGCCAGATATCACTGGCAAAATATATAGCTCAGGTTGTGTCTCTAGAGGCCAGCGCTGAAATGTTACTTTTATTCCCCAGAGATATTTTCATATTCCATAAGGACACTTTTAGTAAGAAATGCCTTTTTTTTTTTTTAACTAAGAAATGCCAAAGTAATTACAGGTAGGCTGCCATGCCAGTTAATAAGGGATATTATTAATATGGCTTATTACAATTTTATGATTTTTCAGATTTTTACTTATATTGACTGCCTAAATTGAGATAGTTTTTATTTATACATCAAATCTCTGTCTCTCAGAAGTCAAAAATGCAGCTGTACCTTCCTCCTAATCTCCTACAAGGGCTCCTTACAGGTATTTTTCTTAGAACAGTTTTCATTAACTAGTCTTTACATAAACTTGGTCATACTGAACACAGAACGTCTATATTATGCATTTACTTTATCACAGCAAAATGAAATTGCTTTTTGTCAAGTAAATCTGTCTTTGATCCCTCCCCCCAAAGAAAAATAATTGAAGAAAATTAGGAAGAAGTCAAATTCACTACACACTATTATATTCAAATATATGTATACACACACAAAAAGCAACAAACATCTCCAAAGCTGCCCATGCTCAGAACTGGAAACATTACAGAATGTAGCTCTGAATTTTTGTAAGGTGATGAAAAGACTGTCACCTTACATGAAGCTGTATTGCCCAGATACTGACAGTTTATCTAGCAACACAGTATGTTTGTTTATCATAATGTCAAAGGAATCCCCTCACCCTCATTCACATCAAAATTTGACATTTTCAAGCTCCTACTGATCCTTCACAGCTCTCCTGGATTGTTCAAGGTGTTCTTTGCACCTGCAGCTGTAACCATCTTATACATGTGCTTTCCTACCAGAAAGGGCTGGAAAGAAAGGAAGGGGAAAGATGTATTTCAATAAACTGCAAAATAGAGTTGAAAACACTGTATCATGCAATCAACTCCATCAACAACCTCCTCCAAAGACATCCAAAAACTTTTTTGAGGCAACTCCATTGAAGCTATCCCTCTGTACAATCTCAGCAACTGTAAAAGCATGGCAAAAAAACTCCAAAGCAAACACAGAATCCAAAACACATCAAGTCCCATGACTTCTGACAGCAATGTTCATGACTTAGGAGCCTTCCTTAGAGAAGTGCTATGCCTGGGGTAGATGAGGGTGTCTATATGCTGTGTGTTGTGTTGCAACATTTTACCCCGTTCCCTTTACCTTCCTACCAACACTCGCTATCCCTTATCCACCCACCAGGCATCCCCAGGACTGCAAAATGCCCTAAATCCCACCCAGCCAAGCCCTGTAAGCCACCCGCACACACACTGCTCCCTTGCAAGCACGCACACAGAAGCAGAGCACCTCAGACATGCCAGATCACTCTGCATGTACTGCACAGTCCACAGGTGGGAGCCAGTCTAAACTTCTCCAGACGAAAATACACAAAACCCACTTATGGGTCTGCAGCTCCAGACTGTTACAGGTCGTACCTTCTCTTTGCTTATGATGCAAGTCATCTCCTTCGTCCACACCTGTGGTGGCAAGCAGCTACAGCAGGATAGGCTCAGCTCCAAGACACGCTTCTGCAAGTAGAGGAGCAAAAAACACACCTCAAACATTTGCACTACCACAGCATTTCTCTCGCTCCAGGATGCTATCTGCAGAACAAAGCTGGTTGGCTTGATCTGCAAGCTAGGAATTTTGGTTACTCTGAGCTACTGAGCTAAGTAAGTGAGTTACTGACAAAGTTGATGTTGGGTGAATGAAGCAGCCAGCAGAAATGAAATCAACAGCAGGCTAGAAGAGAACAGATATTTTTATATGCTTTCTAAATTGTGCTCTAATATGAAACTGTAAACATAAAAACCAAAACAAACAAAGCAGAAAAAAGGAAAAAAAAAAAAAAGGAAACTAAAGAACACTCTGTCCCTTTAGTTCCTCATTGTATATTTGGCAACTCAAATCCCTCCAGGAAAGAAACTACCTTAACTTCTTCTTTATCACACATATTCATTCGCAAGTTATTCCATTCATGCCAATATGAATCACTAACAATGTATATCATAAGCAATAACAGAAGCAATGGTTAATTAAAACCTAGAAGCATTAGTCATCTTCCTACAGAAGCTTCCATGTAACTTCAAAAGTGTTGAGTTTGCAAGATATTTTTGTACTCTTTCCTAGGACCAGAATTCTGCTGCTAAAGAGCAGCAGCAGCTCTTAGTTTCAATCAATAGTGCATTTTACTGAAGGAAAAAAGAAAAAGCTTTCAGCTGGACCCATAGATACCAATCATCTCAAACCTCAGGGAACCACATAGCATAATCCCCTCATTGAAGACTGTCCCGGGGGAGGGGGAGGAGAAGTAAGTTAAAATTCTCTCAATAAAAAAATTCCCCAGTAAAGGCATTGCTTAGATCCATAGCTTCCTTCTCTACCAAGCTCCATTGCAAGTTTAAAAAGTGCTCGATCTGACCATACACACAGCACTTGCCTGTGTGGAAAGTAGCTGTGCTTAGGCAGCACGTTCCAAGAAACAACATCTTGGAAGGACTGAAAGTTACACAAGATATTTCTCTGAAATCACCACCAGTTTATATCCCGGCAATCTTCAGACACACAAGTAAAAGTTTAAATACTCTGTTTTGCAAAGAAAAGGGAGTGAACAAGAATCAAACCCCTACAACAAAAAGCATGGCTGCCTCCTCTTACTTAAAAAGTGCAAGAGGTGCTGAGGAAATGGCCCTGCTCCTGCTGGTCATTGATATGCAGAGGCAATTTGGTGAGTCATCACTACAGCTGATGAAGCCCAAACGAGCCCAGATGGGCCTGTATGGCAATCACATAGCTCAATACAGTTTTAAATTTCCTCAGGAATTTGGTGATTTCTAGATCTGCTGGATCATCTGCTAATTACCATACCCACTACATGTAGATATGCAGTTGCTTTGTGTTACAGTATAATTACAGGCTAAGTATTAAATGTAGGGGGTTCTCCACTGTCTGAAATGGCATATTTTCACAACAAATATGTCAAACAAATGCAGAGATTCACTGGAATTTAAATATAGACTGAGGAAATATGTTTTCTCTGAGAATGTGTATGTTCTCCACTTGATCATCTCTCATACACTTATTATTAGTGTCTCCATGTGTATGCCTGATAAAAACTCATCTACCATGCTGATGAGATGGTGAGAGAAAAGACAAAATGGTTTGATTTGGGACTGATGGCTGGGGCATTATTCAGAAAAAACAGATAGATCATACTACAGTGAACTCAATATCACTGAGTTCACTGGGAAGTATCTATTTCAGAGATTTCACATAGGTCTACCTAGGAAGTCTCAAGAAATATACAAATTAATTTGCTCTTCCCAACACAAAAATAGATGGATGGTTAGAATTGCATCTATTAAATGGACGTATTTTCAGCCTGACTTATTGTCTGCTGAAATCTATGCTGAAAAAGGGAGCATTTTAGCATTAGAAGGTTTCTGGACTGAAAACATGTAATCCCACACTTGGTACAATCCAAACACTTTATGGGAAATTTTGCACTAAAAAAAAAAAAATCCATAGATTAAAAAAAGGTTTAATTTAGAATAACTTAGAACTCTGACTTAAGAAGTTCGACTGCAAGCTGTGCACCAGTTTGAACATCAAAAGTAGTGCATGAACTCCTTGTTCACGTCGAGGTGAAAGGTATATAGAACTACACAAACCATTGAAATCATTTGGTGAAACTGTTTCCAGTACCTGAATTAGCATGTTCAGCACTAGAATGGGCACTTTATGTGCCAAGGTAGAACACCACAAATTCTATTTCTTTTTCATCACCAGCTTTTCATGGGTTGAGAAGTCATGCAAACTTTAGAACAAGAACAGATCAAACATGAGGTTAAATAATATCTCAGCCATTGTTAAAGTATCTTCCACTCAGCCATTGTTATACTAATCTGCTGATTTGAGTAAAAAAAAACCCAAAGAAATTCTGTGGTGAAGAGACCGTATTAAATGGCTTGCTTATCACTTCTTGAATGATTCATTAACCAGCCTAATTTAATCTGCCACACGTCCGGTAAAATTCCAGTTTAACAATGTAGTGTGTGCCACCAGCTTTCTAGAAATGTTACAACAGGCCAGTAACAAAAAGTTAAGCATTAACCAAGATGAGACAAACGTGTAGCTACAAAACTAAAAACTGTTTTTTCAGGTCTTTCCTTTGTTCACTTTTTAAAATGTCATGTATTTCACTTCATGGATTAAAATGATCTTCATTTAAACTATAAAGCCTGTTTTCTCTCTTTTCAGAATGCATTAGATTATGAGCTGAGCAGATTCAAAACAATGCACCAGCCGTAAGTGTCTCATTATTTTCTGTTTCCCTATTGAATGACTAATACACTTGTACTCTGACAGTTGCTCTGTTAATGAATCAGGAAAAATGAGAATTGAAACCTCCTGCTCATGTGAACTTTAACATTAATTGACGGGGGTGGGACTTCCTCAGGATTAGGATCCTGGAATGTTTACAAGAGCCGTGGTTCAGATCAGCTGACAGGAAAGTCTCTTCTGCACCAAATGCTGGCTGTTATTCTTCCTCAGAACAGAAAGGGACAACCATAATATCAGTAAAAGTACAAGTTCAACTTATTCCAGAACACAAAGGCTCTTTGCTTGTATGGTATTTGAGGTCAAATTTTCAGAATTGGTTCATCTGCTACTTAGGGATCAACTTAAGTGATCAGTTTAACAAAGCGCTAGGTTGAAAGTAATTTAAATAGAATTTAAATACAGTACTAAATGAGCAAATATAGATATAATGGTTGAGAAATGCCTTCATATAACTTGTGACAAATCAAGTTCATTTCAAGGGATATCCTTAATGTTCAAATATATTATTTCTCTTGCAGTACTGCACAGAAATAATATTAGGGAATTTTCTCTATGAGCCAATGAAACCAAGAAGACTTCAGTATAATATAGTGTGTTGCTTTCTTCACCTAATGGTTGTTATTATTCCATGTAGCTTTCCCCTCCCCCGCTAGCTGGGAAAACATTGATCTATTTACAAATTGTTTTCTGAATTCCATTCTATTGGTAAGAAACTGGGTGGACTTGAAGGCATTTTTACCCATTAAATTCCAATTTCTATGGATAGGAATTCGTTGAGCACATAGGTAAATATTCTTCTGGGTTTAATTTAATAATTAACTAGATGACTAAAAAAATATCAAAGGACTTACTTGCAAAGCAATTTAGTCTAACGGGACATCATTTTGAGAGAAAATGTACAGAGAATTAATATAAAGTCAACCAAGGATACATTTTCTGTTTCTGATGTATATGAATCTGATCAACTACAATATTGGGGCAAACAAATATATTGAACTGAGGCCAAGAGTTGCACTTCTATTGATGTGGACATTCAGGCTTTGAATTCTCAAATTGTATATTGGAATAACAAAAGTGTTTTGCCATATGACTTCTGTTTTCCAAAGCATTAAAATTCCTTAAATTCACAGTGTGGATGTCATATCCCTAGTGCCAACTTCCACTCTAAAACCTGTTACTCTAACATCATACTACTTGCTATTGCAAAAATTGCCTGAGTTTCTAGCACTCAGTTTAACTGGAGATGGTCTATATTGATCCACCTAAGACAGATTAATTGGCCTGTTCAAGCAAGTTCATACAGCAGGTAATTCCCAAAGGACCACAACAAAATAGACATAAGAATACATAAACAGAAAATTGGTAATTGCCAGACAAGGTGAGACTGAAATCCTGTGTTTCTCCTGGCAGTGGCCACGGCTTTAGGTCTCTGCCTTTACAAAAGTTTCTTCATGAGGGCTTCATTAGACACGAGTTAGGTTCTCTGACCACCAGCAACAACTCTTTGCCTTTCCCATTCTAGTTCAACACTTGGTATTCTTGTTTTCCACAAGATTTTGAGTCTACAAGGCTGTAAGTGCTCCGTGAACTAAAACACAGAGCTATTCCCTATTCTGCTGGGACATGTCATGACAGGTGTACCAGGAGCAATCTGCAGCCGTGCTTGGGTGTGCTTCCCTGCCCTCTGCACCAAACACCTCCAATTACTTAATGCAAGGCTCTTTTCCCTCTAGCCAGTACCGTGCTTGCTCTCTAAGGGGAAAAAATTACCTGGGCAAAAAAGACAAAATTGTTTATCCGGAAAGAGTTTGTCATTGTAATTCTGTTTTGATACTCTTAAGTAAACGTTTTTTACACTTTTCATTAAGCCTCTTACTATGTTCTGCTGGGTTTAGTATGTCAATGTTGGCTTTGACGGCCTAATGACAGCCCCATATAAACTAGCTGCCACTGACACTTAAAGCCACAGGTCTACCTAGATTGCTTCTGAGCAACTACTGAATATTAAGGTGAAATTACCAAGGTGTAGTCTCTACTAGTGTCCTGCCCCACCCCTGAAATGCAATAATGAAAGATTTTCTTCCCCACTTGCCAAAACAATGTCAGAAGAGAGGTGCTGCTTTCAAACACAGGACAGCAGAGTACTGAGTCACTGGTCCAAACCCTCTCTGGAGTTGGCTGCAGTTGTGCAACAAACCACTCTCACAGGTTTGTATGTTTCCAGCAACCCCAACATCATGTTGAAATCTTGAGCTTTGCTTAAAGCCCTTCCTTCTGCAGAAGCACCATTGTATTTTTCACTCCACACAGTAGACTCAGTTGATAAACTCTCACCCTGAAAGCCCGAGATCACACAAAACACTGACCTAGTTCACTCTCAAGAATGCCAGTACAACTGCACTTTCCAGATGCTTCCCATGAGAGCAGTTTCGAACATCCCACTGACTACAGTCATGGGCTCGTTTAGTCAGTGCTAACATTTATGCCACAAAGAACACCATATAGAAGAACATCATGCTACGTTCAGGAGCACTTTTTAAGAGAGCGTAGATTCCATAATCATCCTCATACCACATATACACAGGAATAGTGGAACTTAAGGCCTTTTCAAACATGCTGTCTTGCTGTGCAAATAAGATTGGTATTTATAACTGTATTCAGCAAAACCTGGCATATAGGCTATAACTCAACTACAAACATCCAAAATTTGGAAGCATATCTCAAGAAAGAAATGTAATTACAGCTCCATCACCTCAGTGTAGATAGTCCAAGACTTATAGTATCAGATGTTTATGCAGAAGGTTTTTCATAATGCTTTCAGCTTACCCAAGTTTCATTTTCCCAGGGACCGTGAAATTTAAAGGCTGCCTTTATAGCTAATGTGATTAGAAATTCATCCCAGATCAAACTCAGAATAAATTTTGCTCTCAGCTTGGGAGCTCTGGGGACTATTTTACAAAATCAGGACTGAAATCTTTCATCACAAAATCGGTACTTTCTATCATATGCAAATTCAGAAGCCAGTTCTGGCTGTGACAGATTGCCAGGTAAACGAGAAATCCTCACCTGCAAATCAGGTCTGAGGTGTCAAGTCTTGAGTTTACCATTTGTATATAGCAACATGCAGTTATGGAAGATCCTGGGTAATAAGTGAGCTGTGTTGCAGAACACGTAATTACAAGTTCTCTTTAATTATGGTGTGGGCAGCATTTGATCTACTTTGCTTGAAATAAACATCTATCAATTTTCACTTCTGTGAAAAATGTTATTACTTTATTCCACCAGGAATTTATAGTATATGCAGAAAAATTTGCTATTCTTAAATCAAGTAAGTATTCTGTAATTAAGAGTGATTTCTAGATTAGTTTCTAACATCTTTTCTATTTGATTTGATCATAATTTTTAAGAACTCCAAACTGAAATTTTCCATTCTTGCCTTCCAAGAACAGGCAACATCTTTTCCTATGAATCATATGAATAAATTCTCAGTTGTAAGAGCTGTTACATACCAGGAAAGTACCTTTGTAATGCTGAGGTGTTCCACTTGAGATGGCTGCACTTGCATAGTTCCAACTGCAAGAACTAGCAATGTTACACATTAACACCGCTTTTGTTCTCCCCTCTCCACTCGCATTTTTTCTTTTATCTCTTTACCAGGAAGGTAAACAACCTAATGTGGAAAAATCACTTTTCAGCTTTTACGCGGACATCAACACTTAAATACACTTAACCAAAGGCAAATCCTAACAAAAATACTAATAAAATAATTGAGATTTCTATGACAACTAGTCTTTTTCCTTAAAAAAATAGTAAAGACAAAGAGCTTTAGCTGTCTCTTTAAGCAAGATCCAGCAGTACAGAAATCTTGTCTTGTGCAGACAATCTGCATTTGGACTTTCCCCACTCCAGAGGAAGCTTTGAGCTGAGAAACAAAGGCAGTAGATGACTTCTATTCCAATAGTTAGTAAGCAGGGAAGATTTTCCCCTATCCTTGGGATACACCATAATGGTTTCTTATTACCCTATATCCTTTAAATACCAGTGCTGACTCAGGCTGAATATTTTATGTCTAAATATGTAGATTTGATTCCTTGCTTTACTTAGGTTTTGTTGTAGCTTAAATGCCACTGAAAAATCTTCACTAATTCCCAAAACTGCAAAAGGCCAGGGCTGGAAATTCAGAAGATACTTCTTTGTACAGTGAGACCCCCCAATAAAAAAGGATACCTAAGATAGACCAGAACAGGCTTCCAATACATAACTCCAGTGTCACAGAAACATACTGTAGGACACTTCTTTGGCAGCTATAAACATTCCAAAGGGAAAAAAAACCTATCTGAAGTTTACTTCAAATCCCATTTTTATATGTTATCTAGTCATTTTTAACATAGAAAGGCTATGAGAAAAGTCTACCCAGGCATCAAATATTTACAGAGGTAGCCATTGCCTGAAGATTTGAATGAATTCTGGATATTCTCCTGTTTACAGGAGGATCTAGGAAAATTTTGTTCAACAAAGCAACACCATCCTGCCTTCTTTTACAGCAGCAGAAAATATTACACTTCTGCAGCAGAAAGGGGGCAACAGACACTTGCATTGCAGCAGTGCCTCTTCCATCCTGCCATGAGCCATGGAGACCTTTGCAATGACACCAGTTACTCAAGGAGGAGGAGAGGCCTCCTCACAATTAAGGAGCATAAAGATGTAGTAAAAACTACATTTGGCAGAGCTTATAGAGAGAAAACAGGTATCTGTATACAAGAATCATTGGAATTCACTGGAGAATGTAATTCGGTCTTTGAAAAAGATACTAAAAATAGTAGCAAAACAGTTCTCTCAAAAGTTGAAAATATACAAAAATGCACAAAATATACAAGTTTGTATTCTCTGATCAAGTCCTGACATGCAGATATTTGCTGGGATCTTCCTACTTTTCAGATAGGAGAGGAGGCAGTTCAGATGTCACTGTGCTACAGTACTGCAGGTGTGGTCAAAGTGGGAACTAACTTGGCAGTGTTTCATTCCTGTGGTTCTGTGTACTATATTCCTGCCCCTGGGCTGAGCAGAAAGAATATATGACAAAAGGTTTTCTTTATGTACATACCACTCTTAGACTGAATTATCACTATTGTAATTATGAGGAATGCCTCAGGGTTAAGATATATTGTCAGTGTTGGAGGGATTTTTTTCCATTTTCATGAAAATTGCATGGGGAAACTCCAATGAAATAAATTAATTTTGTCCTTTCTTACTGAAAATAATTGCATTCTCAGATTAAATACCAGTTTTATTATTTTATTATCTGGAGGTCACCAAAGAACTGGTAAAGTATGAAAGATGCCAGAGAAAATCCCAAATTATCTTCCCAACACCCTTGATGGCATGATGGAAACCAGTTTCAAGAATTCTGAATATCTTCTTGGCACATTTTGTCCTCCGTATCCCAGTTGGGAAAGCACATAGGCACAGATGTTGCAGCTTTAGCTGAATTATGTACATATATATATATATACATATATATATATAAAATGTATACGACAGTACAAGCCTAGAAGTGTCTCCAGAGTCTCCTTCAGCCCCATGATTTTCCATTACACATTAACGTTCATTTATGTTCAGGACAATTTCTAACTTAGAAAATTATAGAATTAGTCAACCTTGTCCAATCACTTTTCATGCTACCCTGCCATGCTCAGCCATCTATGGAATGTCATTAGAGAGGGTGGGCGTAACAGTTAAAAGTGTTTTTTTAATATTGAAACTATGCTCATTTTTAGGGACCTTCAGCAAGGTACACCAGAGAGGCTTTTTGGTAACAGTGAGACAGACTAGAGATCTATTAGCCCTCTGAAGAGCAAGGGTGGATCAGCCTCTGAGCACAAAGCATGTGCTGGTCCAGCTGGCGACTGTAACAGTCAGCTTCATCTCACTAAGTTTTAGTGAAAGTAGAAATGTTTCCCTTTGTTCATACTCTAGACCAGCCTAAACAGCAACGGAGTATCAGTCACGCAGCAACTCTATTTGGGTACCAAAAGTCAAAGAAATGTGTCACCTTTTAGGACACATACTCAAAGGGCCTGCTTATGTTTCTACACAAAGCCAGAAGTAAGGACCAGAGATGGAACCTGTTGCCCAGATCACAAAGCACTTCTTCACCAACATCATATTTCTGGACTGGATCCCTTTCCTCCACTCTGTCAGTTGATGTGCTTTCCTGTTCCCTATTACACGGCTGTACTCAGACCACAGAGAAGAGGTTGTTGTAGTTTCAATTCACTGGTCTTTCTTCCCTTTTAAACAATCATATTTGTTAGTCAGAAAGTGCTGCACCTGGGACTCAAAACCAGAAGAAAATAACTTCTGGCTCATTCAAGCAATGAAGTGTGAAGGGCTATTAATTTATAATCTCATTCTAGCAGAATTCCACATGTGCCCCAGTTCAACTACACACTGGGCAGAAAACAGAACAGATGTCTGGGCTCATTTTGCTCCAAGTGCCCAAACTGGAGTCCTCTCAGTTTGTGAAAGAAATACAATATTTAATTTGCAGTGTGTTATCAACATGTATTTATGCTCTCTGCAGGAGGGACATTTAATTCTTCTTGCTTTAGACTAGCCTCTGTGAAAATGAGTGAAAACACAACCTCCTTTTGCTTTTGTATGAGCATGTGGAGCTTCACTCATTAGTTCATGTGTTTGTGCTGTGATGTCAGGTGGTCTATGCACCATTTCTAAGATAACGAAGGAAAGTATTAAACAAAATCATGTAAACTTTATTCAGTTCAGAAATGAAAAAAGAACAGGCTAAGATGATACTAAACGATGAAAAGTGCAGTACTTAAAAATGAGGTTATCAAGACAAGCAAAGTAGAGAAGTTACAAGATGAGCTGCAAGGAGAAGTTAAGGGACCGTAGCAGGAGGGTCTGATGCAGCTGCAAGCCAGACAGTTGGGGCTGCAGCAACCAGACACTTGAAACAGCTTCAGAGGAGGCTGCTCAGTGCAGCTGGCCTGGAAAAGATGAAGCGCACTTGCTAGGAACACCACAGCAGCCCCTTGTGCAACAGAATTCAAGACCTGAAACCCAACTGTCTGAAACCCATAGAATTAACAACTTTGCCAAAAATACATATTTCAAAGATTTGCCCCCACAAAAATGCAGAAATTGTGTTCAGCATGCAAATAAATACCTTTTTACTAGCACCTTCCTTATAAAGTCCCTTTCCAAGAGCAACCAGTGGGAGGAACGTAGGATTACCTTAGAAACACCACAAACACTGACCTGGCAGCACTTGTGTATAACTACACGCAGATGCATTGACACTCATCAACTCCTGGTTCAGGGCATCAGAGAGCCTCTCTGGATAGATCACCTGTAACAACCTAAATACAGACACTATTATAATGTACCTATTTATGAAATCATGAGTCACAAGCATCTTCATCCCGGCCTCATTTTCAATGCTCCAGAGCACCTGTAGGCTTGCACTGGGTGCAGTGTAGGAGCTGAGGAGTTATCACCAAGCACAGGAGCTGCTCAGCTGCCAGAAGCAGGAACGCTGCTCTAATGGGTGCTGCACATGACCAGAAATGTCTTGTCTCAAGGCGTAGCTCTGCTACGTCTTGTTCCAGAGACTGTTCAGTTGTCACCAGCTCCAGCACCATGCTCCTCCCCCCACAGTATAAACACACTTTAACTTTACAGGCTTAATGTTTTTTGTAATTCTTAGAAATAAAATTCAGATACACTCTGAACTCTTGAAGAGGGGAACCGTTTTCAGGCCAGACTATGGCCAGTCTTTTGCCACACTAACAGCAGCTTTCCTGCAGGATGCTACAATTTAGGACTATTCAGACCACATCTTGCAGGTTATTTCATCAACCTCATGGTGGACAGAAGGATTAAAGAACATTCTCCACAGTACGGAGGCAGGTCAGTCTCCCTGTCTAAAGCTGTTTCGGTCTGGACTGAGACTGCTGCTAAAAATTATAATGGAACTGTATTACCTAATCAGTCTTTAAAAATATTTTATTTTATTCTTCCACAAGCCATGCCTGATTTTTCAAACCCTGACAATCTCCTGTTTCTAATAGCCAAGAATTCTGGGAGGGAAAAAAAAAGGAGATTTTATGTATTTTACAGTTCTTATATTAGCTTTCCTGTTTTCCATTCTCCTCTGCCTACTGCCATCACACATTTTAGGTACTCTCCAATGATATCCTTGACAGAGCATTTGGTCTCAGTTTCTTCTTCACAATTCTGGCACTGAGTTTGACAGACACCTGCTACCACAGCTCTGTCATTTCTCCTATTTAGTTCCTCACTGCTCAGTTTCATGGCTTTTTATTATTTTACCAAGCTCTCAGAACGTAGACTATAACCTAAAAATATGTTACCATTTCAGAGAACATACCTTACCACTCATTTCATAAGTGTAATCAATCCTTTCCTAAATCACTGATCTGGCTGATACAATTAATTACCTTTATCAGTATATTAGTTCCTCATTTCATTCCTCTGGCTCAGGGAGTAATATTCTGAAGAAATACACGAGAATATAAGACATATCCATACTGTTGCTTTAATTAATAGGTATTACATTCAAGAATACAGAAGTAAAAGAATTCTTTGTATTGCTTGGAATGTCAACATGAACTACCAGCTATATTACTTTTATATTACTGGTACAAATATTGTTCACATATAGCCTACAAATAGATAGATTTAAATATACCCTGAAAAGGAGTTCCAAAGTCAATTATTTCTTAGCATTATTTTTTATTTTTAAAGAAATAGTAGCATGATTCTCATGTATAGTCTTACAGGTATTCTCTGCTAGATTATCCCTTTCCAGGGATTTATTAAAAATTACAGATAAACCAACAAATTTCAACAATTTCAGCTTTTAACCAAAAGCAGTACTAAACATGTATCATATACCTCCAATGCGTTGGTATTTTACTGGGTTCTCCCTTAAAAACAAAAATAAGGCCGCTAAGTAAACACTGCAAAATAACAGATGTAGCTAATTTCTGACCACAGACCTTACAGATGAGGTCTTCCCAGCAACATTTTTCTGCCATCATCAAGGTGAATATAGTATCAGATCCTCTGATAACCACGATAAATAGTGGGAATAAATTCTTCAGGATTAAAGATGTAAATGCTCCCAAACCAGCCTAAGACAAAACCAATATATCTGTATACATCTATACCTGTCATATACCTTGCAGAGTCCACAGGAAGGAACACCAGTTTCTGGGAAAGCACCACTTTCTGGACAGATTTGAAGTGTTCTTCATTCACAACCAATGCCCCAAAAACATTTTGAAACACAGCCCTAAGGCATAGCTCCAGCAGACACCCGGGCTGAAGCTTAGAGCTCATTCTAAACCGAGCTCAAAACGTCGTTCCTCTATTACGGCATTTCTTTCAACTCTGACATTCTTGTGTATCAGCTTTCTTAAAGCAAAGCGCTTCTGGGTCAGCTCAAAGGTCTGTGTCAGGTGACATTTGTGACAGCAGCCTGCACCCGATGCTTAAGGAAGAAAAGAACGAGCGAATGGGTACGGGTGGGTGCCCCCAAATATGTGTGTGAGCAGTACGTCACTCACTGGGCTGCTGTAACACCCCACGGACCACCTGAAACAAATGAAATTACACTGTGCACTTCGACTCAGGTAGTATCAGTTCCACCAGGAATGAGAATAATAATAGAAATCTATAATTTCTTTAGAAGCTCATGATACTCTGAGTAGGTTTTTTCATAAAAGGAGCAATTCTCCTGTGAACAGGATGATGAAAGTTAACCAACCTCAAGGAAAGGTTAAGCTTGAAAGAAATCACAACACTTAAGGAAAAGATATCTTAAAAACCAATAACTTCTCCCTGGAAGAAGTCTCTGGACTCTACTGTATCAGTATTGTCTTCCTAACAAATATGAACATTTTATAGCAAAAGTTATACAAATACATCTTGTGAACAGTTTCAAATT
The DNA here is from genome assembly GCA_013397055.1 of Pachycephala philippinensis. Taxonomy (NCBI): domain Eukaryota; kingdom Metazoa; phylum Chordata; class Aves; order Passeriformes; genus Pachycephala; species Pachycephala philippinensis. The sequence continues at coordinate 1,009,969 of VWZT01001037.1, forward strand.
ACAAATACTACATAGCAAACTAGTCTGCACTCATCAGTCTGTTTATAACATAATCCTGACTCAATACCTTTATGACAAAACAGGACTGTTTCAAATGTATGACATAACCCCAGGCAGTTAGCTACAATACAGAGAAAGGTGTTCAATATCTAAATCCATGCTGCAGACGTTGGTAAAATTCACTAATGATCAGAAATTAAATACCTTATACGGCTATATTCTATGCATATTATGTCTAAACTAAGAGTCAGAAACTTTCTTCAATCACAAAATATTTTAGATTGTCATTTCTTCAATGCAGCGACCTTCTTGTTCTCTATTAGAACAATATATAAAGAAAAGGGAAGATTGTTTACAAATAATACAATGCAGTATAATGGATATTCAAATTTACAAATATATGTTTCTTTACATGTAGACTTCTACCATATTGTCTTTCTTCTTTCACTTCTGATTGGGTTCCCTTTGTATTTCAAATAAGGGAAGCTATTCCAAAATCCAGTATTTGATGTAAATATAGAATTTTTTCTCCCAATATACTCTGCAAGTGGAAAGATGCAGGCTCATATGACCACAAACTTCTGACGTAACTCTTTTAAATTATGTACTATAGCAATAAATGCTTCACATTAGGATCTATAAAAATAATAACTCTCTGATACAGTGTAGCACTCCAATTTATCTGCTACAGTTTTGTGGTCTTAATGCAATTAAAGTTACCAACTGTGTAAACATATCCTTTGCAGCAATCCACAAAATTTGCAGCCTTAGACAACAGAAAAATTTCATGGCTGTAGTTACAAATTTGAGCAATTTTTCTCCACAGAAGAGAGTATTCCATTAAAGTGTTTATCTTTTGCCATAAAATGTTCTCTTGTTATTATTTCAAATAGTAGTATGATACTTTTGAATTAATAAGATAATAATGTCTTTATTTAGAAAGTCCCCCATCTCCCTGATCATTTTATTGTCTTTTTTTTTTTTTTTGAAGGTGGTATTTCAAATCCACCACATTTTTGTGTGAAAAAGACTTTTGAAACTTTTTATGTTCGTTGACATCTCTGCTCCCAGAACACAGTGTCAGGCAATTCCAGTTATCCAGGAAACAGGAGAGAGCAATCTCAAGCCAATGGAAACACATGGAAATAGAAAAGACTACTGACAAAATCTTTTTTTCTGTTCTTAAGCAGGAATACGAAAATGCTCAGACAGCATAATTATGGCCAGTGAAGTAATGCAGATTACCAAACTGAAACGGGGTGAAGTAGTGCAGATTACCAAACTGTGCCAGAGAATAAACCCACCAACCCTTTCCCTTGGCTGTATGTACTACAGGCCAGTGCAGGAAAGAAGTGGTTTAAAAAGTATTAGTTTTTCAGCATTTTCCAGATCCTGAAGGCATCATGGTATGTGTAACAGTACTATATAAGAATAACCTTATTTTAAGACATTCCTTTCACTTGGAAATTTTAAAAATTTGTGCAGCCTTTTGTCTGTGTGAGTGATTTTGTCAGCAGGGACACAAACATATTTAGACCATTCACCATCTATGCCTGAATGCTGACTGATGCTCGTAGGCACCTGCTGAAAGGAAGGACACAAACCACTGCTGCTCCCTGATCCTTCCCTGTCCTAGGTCTCATTCTCAATGCCAGTGCCCAATATCCCAAGCTGCTCCCATGAAGGCGTCCTGGGTACCCTTCAGGGTAAATCCACACCCCAAACAGGAGGGTGGATGGGAAAGCAAACTTGCCCAATTTAATCCTACTGCAACAAGGAGTGAGGAGGGAGAGCAGGGTACACAAGCTCTGCAGAAAAGTCAGAAACAAGTGTGGCTTGCTAGTCTGCAAAGAACCCTGTGTCCCTACACCCTCCCTTGCGTGGTTAGGGTCAGGGTGGGATTAAGCAGGCCAGTAAGGGGTATCTCCATTGCAGTCACTCTTGACTGCTGGAAGGGGATCAGGTTTGCAGCACAAGTAGAGCTGTTCCCAAGTGTCACTGTGGCTGTTGGTTGGCTCCAACACAGGTCACTGCCTCTGAGACAATCTGATCTCAAACGCTTTGAGTTTGATGTTAAATAATCATTGTGTCTGTAGGAGCAAATTTTGTGTTTCTGTATGCACATGGAACAGATGACAGTAAAACTGAAAAGCAGAAGTGCAGCTTTTTGCACAGTCCCCAGAGAAATAAAACACATTCTCAGCAGGTGCTAAAATGTGTTTGCTCAGAAGACTCTTCATGAGAAAATCCTACTAAATTTACTGTTTTCACATCTTTGCCTGCAGTACACACCTACATGTATGACCTGTTTCCTCCAGTGAGCCTAATGACAAACCCAAATCCCATTCAATAAAATTTAGAGTTGCATTTTCAAATGCATCTCCTATTACTAGCACTGTAAGACCAGCTTTGAGTATGTCATTTGGTATCCAAAATGATAAATGATTAAAGTTTTAAGATTTCTAGAGCAGTTGATTGGAGACTTCCAAAATCAACACTGTGGCACTGAGCCACAGTGAGAAGACTAAAACTTCTGAAAATCAGTATTATTTAAAAACACTTGGGACAGAAATGTACCATCCTCTCATCTGCTAAGACACAACTAAAGGCCATATGTAACTTTCCCTGCACAAGGAGTGTTTTCTAGTTTAAAATGCCATACACACATCCTGGAAAAGGAAAAAAATCCATTGAAATAGATTAGTTGGAAAAAAACAGAGATGTATTATTTTAAACATAAAGCAGAACTGTTTCACCTGTTTGTAGCAATCAGTAAGTAGCAAATATAGAGAATATCATGAGAAATCATGTTCCATAAACTCATGCTTTCCAAATACCAGCTATGGGACAGTGAGCAGTAAGTTGAGTAGGCAGTGTGTCAACCAAAATAGAAATTGAGGGGGCAAAACACTATGTCTAAATTGACATCATTTTAAACAATAGAGTTTGAGTGTGTTTTTAGCCTGGTATGAAGTACCACAAATTTGCACCCAGATCCATATAATCAAGCACAAAACCCTCACAGGCAGCATGTGACAGTCTACTGCTAACTCTCTGTTTCCCCTCCACTCTTCACCCCACAGCTCATTGCTGGCACATCTTCCTCCGGATATTCTGAAAGCAGAAGAAATCAAATTCATACATACAAAATACTATCAAACAGCAGATTCTGTTAGGAAAATATTGAGCCTGCAACATGACTACAGATTCCAGTTCAGATCCAGATGGTTTATATTTGGGCTGTTTTCCAATGCAGATGTAGATGGTACCAGTTTGGGCTATTTTCACTCCACAGCCTTGAAAAAGAGAACTGTGGCAATCATTTCCTAACTTTCACGTGAACGCAGACTGATCAAGCCAAATTCCTGTTACTGACCAGTTATATTTACATTCACATTACAGTGCTTCTATGGCTGGGGCTCTTCCTTTAGTGCTAATCCAGTAGTACAAAATCAGAGCTCAAGCAGTAAATGTGTCTTTTAAATAGAGTCCTTCACATTTGAATACATACTCTCTTTGAAGCAATTATCAATCTGAGATTAAAGACAACCTGTAGATATGGGCAGGGAAAAGTACCTCTGAGCTAGGTGAAATACTATAACCTCAAGACAGTAAAATCAGACAGATATTTTGAAGTGAATTAGCAATCATTTTATGTATTGCTCAGGAGAACTTATAGTGCTGCTCTATCACCAGGATTTCATAAAGGAAAAGCCAAGCAAAGCTCACTAAAAAGAGCAAATTGTCTTTTAAAGAGCAAATTGTGCAACATCCTGTGATTCTCCACATTCCCCAAAAGTAGGGAAGTCAAATCTAAGAACAGACTTGGCAAGAGAAGGTTGTACATGAAATTCTCTCGATTAATTCTTTCCTATAAAGAACAGTTGCATCCTTCACTCCTGAGTACTTCTAAGAAAAAAATTTGGCCCAATCACCTCTAATAATGTTGGAGAGAATACTTTGTTAATCGAGAAGGGGTTAAAAAATGGGTTTCTGAACATGACTGAGAGAAAGAGTAAGTCACATATGGTCATGTTATGAATAAAAATGAAACCTGGTAATCAAACTGATTGCTTACTTCAAATCAGGTTTCTTGGCAGTTTTATGTACATTGCAGGCACTAGACTGTATCTATGAGCATTAACATAATTCGTAAAAAATAGCTTCCTCTTGAATAGTCATGCATAGATTGAGATCCTTTGATGCAGCACTGTCTCCTCAAAGCATCAAAAATAAACATTAAAGAGATTTACTGTAAATCGTTGTTTTAAACTAATCTCTGTGTAGTTCTTTTTATTCAGCTTATCATTGCTAAACATTTATGCTATATGATAGAGTCTAAAACTGTCTGCTTTTTATTTCAACTGTGTGAAACCCTAGAGGTTCAGAAACGGCAACTGAGAGCCAAGGCTATACCTGAATCCTGGCTTGGACTTTTCACACTCTTTCCTGCAGCTTGATTGCCCATCTCTCCCATGTGCCACAGCTCCTACCTGGGACACTTCCCTAGGGTTTCTTGCCGTGCAGAGGAGGCAATGGGTGGATGCTGCTGCACCGCTGAGCCTCACCCCACCTGCAGTCAGGATGTGGCTTCAGGCACCAACCCAGATCAGGAACTCAAACAGGCCCCTGGGCTCCCTAGACTAAACACAGTCATAATCTGTAAACTGCATTAAGACAATGGCAAAAGTGGTCTCCATAAAAAGGTGTTAGCACCAAAACTTATGAATCTTAAAGGAAGATATGCACAGCTGATATATTATATTTAAATTTAGTAGCTTCAGCAGGAACCCCTGACGAACCCGAAGTCATCATACAAACCATGTACTACAAGGTGTTAAACTAGAGAGCATTAATTTCAGTGGAAATAAGACAAGGTAGTCATCAAAGGAGTAAGAGATAAACCTTCAGGCAAGAAAATACACCATTCTTGTCAGTGATAGCAGCCAAACTCTGGATTTTACCTAATGATTTCTCTACAATTGGCTCCGTATGAAGATGCTTGTTCTGATCTAGGGACATCATTTACCAAGAACTGAAATGCTTTGGACAAGTCATCTGATCCTTTGTTTCTGTGCTACAGGAGTTTTTTATCTACTCAGAAATTCAAAGTCAAACCAAAAATTATCCTAACAATAGGATGTAGAGAACTGAAGCCCTGAAACAGGAAATATCTGGCAATTCACAGCAAATCTTGACCAAATGAAGGTAGGATGCTCATAGTCTTTGTGACAGAGTCTGTTTCAGCAAGTCTGGTTTTGGCCATGCCTCAATGGCCTCACAGCTCTGAAACAGAAACCAGAACATGCCACCAGAATGAGGCAGCATGTGGAAGGAAAGAGCTGGTGGGAAATAAACAGCAGAAAATAGCAGAGGGGATAAAAAACAGGGTTTTTTTCTGAACATACCAGATAAAGAAGTTGCTTTTAAAAATCTTCCTATTTATGAGCATAAATGGAGAATTACACCGTCGTATCGAGGAGGATGAGAGAGACCAAGCCAGACTGAGCCACAACACTTGCAGTGAAGAGAAAACTATGTTTCAACAGACAGCGGCATTTAGAAAATCTATCCAAGCATTTAGAAAGCCTTTTTCAAAATTACAATGGCATTTTGAGCATCAAAAATTTAAAATAGAAATGCACGTATATTCTGTAAGCCACCCTGCCAAGCGAATTTACTGGCAAATGCTGCATTACCTGTGTTAGGTAACAGTGCCAGGAGTTCATCCCCTATCTTTTGCAGCCATATAGAGGAAAATAAGGTTAGTGCTTATCTACATAATCACAAAAGTGACAGAGTCTGTGTGGATGTGGGTTCTTAAAACATTAGATAATAAAATAAAATTTAGGTAAAATACTTCAGTGATGTTGCTCCAGAGAACCAGTATTGTGGGAACACCTCTGCAAAATGCCTCATCCAAGACCTCAAGATACATTTTTCTGGGACAGCATTATGCCCCACACCCCAGGGCCCTGTCCCTCAGCTGGGCACTGCAGGTTGGCCCAGGCTTCCAGGCCACGTCTCAGCAGGCAGCAGCACAATCCCCTTTGGCTCCAGATGTGCCAGGGAGCAGGGAGGTGACACAGGCCTCCCTGGAAACAAATCCCCATCTACCCAGAACAGCCCTTGCAGCTGGGGAGGAGAGTTTCATGTTAACCACCACTCAAGGGTGGGTCAAGATGCCACCCACGTGGTAAAACAAATCCCAGTTCCTCTTTGGCCTTATCCAAATGAGCTTATTATGTCAAAGAGGGAGAGTTGCCGGGGTTACAACCACAAAAATAGCATGACATTGTGTTTGCTGCATGGCTCAAAGCTACCACCACATCCAGGCTCTCCCAGGGCTCGCAAAGAGGAAGGCAGGGTGTTTCCTGCAATGGGGGTCAGTCAGGCCCTACCCCCACCTCCAGCCTGCACCCCCAGAGACACTGTTTTGGGGTGATGAGTAAGGCTGGAGGGATGGAGAAACTCCTGCTGCTTGCCCTGTCCCTGGTGCAGGTCTGCAGGGCCACACAGCCAGCTGGACACTGAGGCGTGTCCCTGTCATATGGGCTGTACAAGTCCACTTGACCACAGACAGGATCAGTCCCAACACGGGCCAGGAGTTCAAATTCTGAAAACACCTGCTGGGCAAAAAGGAGAGGCCTAGGGCTCTAGAGGGAGGGGCTTGGCCATGCCCTTCTTTATTTAAGGTTTTTCTCTAGTGGTTTTCCTATATTGTTGCACCCAAACCACCCTTCTCAGCACCAGGGCAGATGGCCAAATAGGCTGACTTGGAGGCAGACCAGAAAGAGCTAACCAGATACCACAAAATTTCATGAACAAGCCTTGTGTAATGAAGACTTTCTTAGGAGTAACTTCTTGGCAGCTGTACCTATCCAAGTTCCTCCCACCCTGTGCTGCACCCTCACAAACATCTGTGCACCAAACCAAATCAAAGAACTGATGCAGTTAAAACACCCTTATTTTGTGACTTTTTGCTAGATTGTTTGTAGTGGGCTCCTTCTCCAATCCATGTCACTGCAAAGCTACACAAACACAGGCGCCGGCAGATGACCAGGATGAGAAATCCTGTGTGAGTCAAACTGTCACCAAGCCCTGAGTGCACGGGACTCAGGGACTGCCCTGAGCATGACACATCAGCAGCTGCCCCTTCCTGGGACCAGAGAGGTGACAGCACTGCAAGGACAGGCGAGGAAGCCTCTGCACCGGGCACTGCAGAGATTTAAACCTGTAGCTTTGGTTGAGTGAGGAAGAAACAAGGCAAAACCAGCACGGTATTGCAGATGACAGGTTGCCACCAAAGATCCCAAAGGAAAACAGCCCGGGCTTTCTGTGACAGCCAGGCAAGAGGCAGTTGTTTTGTAAGGGAAACCACTGCAGGAGTCTACTGAGCAAACCTCTTATTCTGGTACGTGTTCAGATAAGTGGGAAGATTATATAAGCAAAAGGGAAAGTGACACAGCAATTTATTCATACCCACTTCTTCACATTGTCAGAGTGTGAATTTCAATTCAAAATTTATTTAATTTTCAAGGTAACTTTCAGGGAGTAAAATTGCAAAGTTGACCAGTCCACAATGAGATACAATGCAATGTGGAATTCCAATTTCATGTATTACATGACATTCAACATTATATTATTCCTTAAAGCTCACAAACTTTATAAGCTATCCCAAAAAAAAGCAATTTGTACACTATTGGCCCAGCCTGGAAAAATACTGTATTCAAATATCAAGTGATTTCTATGCTGAAAGCGCAGAGACCAAAAACACCAGCCTGCCAAGATCAGAACGATACTGCTATCAAAGACAAAAATCTCATGGCAGGCTATTTCCCCAGAGTCACCTGCACTAACCAGGAAAGTCTGTTTTCCTCCTTCAGTTTCACGAGAGAAAACTTTAGTCAGTACAATCTGGGGAGAAGAATTCCATGCGAAAACCTAGTCAAGTGGCAATGAGAATCTCACCAAGAAATACCTTTTTGTGTCCTCAAAACATATCGTACTTATAAAAACATATTAACATGATGCAGATGTACAATTTTTTTAAAAAAATAGGTTTCTTCCCTAGAGCAGCCTTAGCTTATAAACTAAGCTGCAGAGAGGCCAAAGATATAGAAGGGGAGCAAAAAGCACCATCCTCCAAAGGTGCAGAATTCAAATGAATCCCTTCAGCATAAAGGCTGCATGGGAACAACTGCCTACATTGCCCCCCAGAAGCAACTGCCTGCCTCCAAAGTCCATCTTTAAAGAGGAAAATACAGCTGAGCTCAAGAGTAAGCAAAAAATCCCAGGCTTAGAGATATCAGAGCCATAAAACACAGTCAGCTGCCTGCATCTTGGGTGGGAACAGCCTTGCTGTGTCTCTGGAAGGATCAGGGGTTTCTCCTGCCTTAGTTTAATAAATAGGGTAAGAAACTTCTTTTTCTTTACAGTTACATTCAAAAGAATGGAAATAAGATTATGGTTTCCTCTCGCTTTTGCTGGGGAACCTCGGGAAAGGAAAGTTCCCACGCAGCATGTTCCCACCTGGCACAAATTCACCAGAAGTGTAGAGGAGCGGGAAGGAGAAGGGGAACCAGGCGCCTTCATCTCTCCCCGCAGCCGGCGAAGTCACCTGAGCTGGGCAGGTGACAGCGCGGGGGTGACCGGGCCCGGCACGGCCCGCTGGGCTCCTCCGCATC
>VWZT01001041.1:7265-108078 GCA_013397055.1 Pachycephala philippinensis
TGCTTTTCAGGCTAAAATTTGTTTATCCTTAAAAGAAATACCCCATGCGTGGCTTATGATAGCAGTTGTGGGAAGACTGCAAAATTCATGAGAGAAATATATTTCACGGCGGCAGCAGATTTCCGGGCGGGTCGGTTTGCTAGTGGCAGTTTGGAAACCATGCTTGAGCAGAAGAAACCTTTTTTTTCTTCAAATATGGAAGAGACTTTTAAGAACTGCAATTCTGACCTAAATCACGTTTGTTACCCTTTGTGCGAGTTGGGAGAAAAGGGGGAGGGGCTGGAGGGAAAGGGGGAGGGTTTGCTTTAATTTTTTTTGGTTATTTTTTATTACCTTTAATTCTGTACTAACAGAATAAACGTCTTTATATTCTTTAAAGCTTTAAGCCTGCTTTGCCCTTCTTCTAATTCTTATCTCACAGAAAGTAAAAGACGCGAACTAAACCACTACACACCTGAAGCTGGGCTTTCAAGAATGGTCAAGGGAAAAAACCTCTCTCATATTTATGATTGCACAGAAACTCCAGAAATACTAGCTGCCCTACACCTAGGCTCTAGTACCTCTTAAACCATCACTGGAATGCAACCATATATATGATAGCCCTAAAACATAACTCATGGATATCCCCCATACTTAAGAAAGTTGATGTGCTCTTAATTGGACTTGCTCGATAGCATTGTCTCAGTCACATCTAACTTAATGTTTCTTGGCCATGTAGTGAGCTGTCACCCATGGCTGTATTTTAACCTCAGACTAGATGAGACGGTTGAATGAATCATACAATTTAGAGAAAAACGTATTTCTACCTTTCAAAAGACATTGTTCCAGGCTATAGCTCCTCTCCATAATCTTTTTAATAACTTCATGCGGATTATAAGTAATGGAGGTGAATGCTGAAATTGTGACTTTTCATAAGAGAGCTTTTTCCTAGAAGACTACCTCTTTAGTGCTAACCCTGGAACTTCTCAGAAAAGTGCTAGGCCAACTGGAGAAATAAAGAAAAATGATAAATCAAATCCTCCTACCAATTGTTGTTCTCTGTCCAGGATCAGGAGGGGAATAGACCTGCCACAAAAACTGCACTTTCTACAGCAATCTCAGCCTTTTGTGTACCTGAGATACAGAGGCACAGAGGATTGTTACTGCAGTTTTCCTAAGTAGCTGAGTCCCAGCCTCAGTCAGTATATGAGTTGCAAACCACCAACAGCTCTTCCCCCTTCTTTTAGAGGATCCCCAGGAAAATGGGACAATTTCCTAAGGAGAACCAACATGCTGAAATATTGCAGTAAAGAGGATAAATTACAAGATTCTGAAAGCATCACCTCTCGTGAAAAAATCCCACTGATTTCAACCTGCATATTTCATATACTAAGCACAGCTAGAGGCTACCACTCCCCAAGGCAGGGAAAGCCACGTTGCTGCCTGTATATCAGCAACACTATCACAACAGTTTACGGAACTGCTGCTTTACAGACGGCTTCTTACTAGCTATTCTGAGGCAAGATTCGAAGGACTAACTGATGATGAGACCTACAAAACAGATACAGTATTACAAACCAGGAACTATTCTGTTTTCAAAAACAGAGTTTTAAATCTATGTGGAATTAACTAGGCAAAAATTATACCAATTTACATGCCCTTGAATTTATGTCTTAGCTTTCTACAAAATTACAGCTTAAGACAAAGATATGAGGTACATAATTAGATAGATAGATAGATAGATAGATAGATAGAGTGCTTCCTTTGATTTTCATGTCTTAGTGAACCTCCAGTGACAGAGGTTCTTTTCAACAGCCTGGATCTAACCCACAGAAAGTCAGGGAATAGCTCCCAGAAGCTTTAATGAAGCCAGACTGTTTAGAATTTTTAAGCCAAATACAAGTGGATTTTATCCCATTTGTCTCATTTGACTGCATCAAAAGAAAAATCACAAGTGGGAAACATGTACTAGATATGAGAAAGTCATGGAATACTCGCCCCATGGTGGATCCTGTGAGCCACAATTTTTTTACACAATATTAAATGATTTAGACATTGAATTGGTATCTCTTCTTTCTGATTTAGCCTCCATTTTTAAATGTATTAGGCTGAGATCCTAGTGGTCACACAAGCTTTGGCCATTCGTTGAAAGGTCCACTTTACACCACAGCTTCCAAATATCTTGCTTGGCATTCTTGGCATATCTGCTTTCCATTATTCAGCCATTCAATGCTTATTATTCCACATGTCAACTATCATACACAACTTGTATGAGAAGTTCATGGAAACAATAACCTATTTATCATCTTTGAGAGATCCAACCCTGTTCTCCACACAGAGAAGACACTTTTTGAAATTGTGTGTGTGAGCTCAAAGCTTGAGCTTTTACCAAATAATCTGGGATACACAGACCCTTCTGCAACCCAGTTATTTGTAAATTCTCTGCTATGCTATGCCTTAATTTGGCAATGTATATATGGCACATACACAGGAGTTCAGAAAAAGAAACTGTGGGACTCCATAGGACTCCATGGGACTTGTTATCGGCCTGAGATATGCCAGAAGCAGCATAGTTATCCAGCTTAATAATGTGAAAAATACTGAATTTGAGCATCTGGATAGCAAGAAGGATATTGTGTTGATGCCAGTGATTTTGGAAAAATAAACACTAAAAAAGGAAAAAAAAGTGCCAAACGAAACAAACCCCTCAACCCCCTCCCCCACCCTCTAGGACAGAATTTTTGATAAGTATAATTCAATTTAAATCAGTAGATTTAAGACAAGGAATTTGCATTCCCCAGGGTGATATTCACTACAAATAATGTAAAGAGAGAAGCACAGCAGTTGTAATAACACAGCAAGCTCTCTTGTTTATGAGCAACATTATTCACATACCTCAGTGACTGGCCCTGCTATAAGAGAGATTCTGGGAGGAATTCAACAGTAACAACCCTGCCATCCTGTAGACTAGCAAGAAAACACAACAAATTTGGAGGTCGATGTGACAGTTCCATGGTTCACTCTCTGATTTCTAACAAGTTGCTTATAGCATCACTCTTTTAAAACAAAGTTACACATTCCTAGACCAACCAGCTGGCACTAGCAAGGTTAGAGAAGTCTTGGGATGTCTTCCAAAATGGAGACAGCAATTGTCATGCCCAAGCTGTGAGACTTTTTTGGTACAGACTCCTCCATCAAAAATAAAAAATCTAAGCTCAGCCACAACTCCAATTTCAGAGAAAAGCAGAACCTTTGGAAAAAATTAAAGACTATATAATGCTTCCCCAGCCTCCTTCTGAGTGCCTAGAGATCTACATGTCCCAGGTGAAAGCAAGCCATACTTCTGTCCTCAGCAACATCACCAACAGAACCAGGACCAGCCTGGTTGGGCTGGTCACAATGCACATGAAATCAGTTGAGATGTTAATTGCCCTGCCTTCCCTGACACATGATAAATCAGTCCAGACATCCCAGTGCAACACATTAAACAAACTACATTCACAATTATTTGACAGCAGCAGTGGCATATATGATATACTGCATTTATTTGATTCCCTAACTATAGTATGCCATTACTGCTGCTACAAAAGGCTTTCTGAAAACCATCAGGATCGTGCTGAAGGGTATCTACAACAATACCTAAGATGACTTCTATTTTTAGACAGTATCAGAGCTTATCTAAAGTAAATGTTAATTACAGCTTCCCTAGCGTCAGCATCCCTCTGAGAAATATACACTCTTACTCTCAACTTAAAAATAAGCTGTTGACTTCAAGTATTTGCCTCTTATGTTCAGTCTCCCCATTTTATATAAAACAAACAGCATACCCGTGCTGTCTAGCAGCTCATTGAAAGTCACTCTTCATCTTCTCCTTGTTTAAAAACTTATTTCCACGGAAATACTGATGCACAAGCCCTGGAAAGGGTCAATGGAGACAACTGAAATAAAATGTTTAACAAATAATTGAACATAAAAGAGGAGCTGAAGAGATTACCTGTACAATGCAAGGCTGGCTGTGGCTGTGGCTGTTGCCCAGCAGCTCTCCAGCCTGCAGTGTTCTTGCCTAGAGGAAGCTGCTCACTCTGCCCAAACTTCTGGCTTGCCCTGCTGCTTTACTGAGGTGTCCACATGCACCCAGCCAGAAGGTGTGACATCAAGCATAGCTCTCCAAGCAGAAAGGTTCTCTCTAATCACAAAACTTTTTTTTTTAAAAGAATGTTTCATACCACTACAAAGAACTAAGGCAGTGCATCTGCATATGCTAAAAGCCTAAACCTAGCAGGTCTTATGCATGGCCATGAGCAACACACTACAAAGCAACCACATCTCCTTGTAAGACCTAATTCATGCTGGCCATTGCCACAGGTGCATTCTTCCCTCTATTGTTGTACTGAGGAAGTCACATCTAGAAAAGACAACATTAAAACCCCAGCAGATGTAGGATAGATACAACTATATGTAAAGGCACACACAGATTCCTAGGGACTGGCACGGCAGTTTTGTATTTATGCACTGGTTGAACAAGGAGGGTACTCTAAGACCAGCTCAAATTCTATACTATTTTTAAGTTGCTGTGAATACTTGCATCTTGAGGAAGAGTACACACAACCTGGATCTCTCGTGCTCATCCTGTATCTATCTAGCAACACTTCTATCGGTCCATTCTAGAAAAGAGGTCCCACCATAGCAGAACCTGCATAAAATACACAGAAACTGTGCTCCACCTCGAACAGTTTACTATCTTGAGAATTATTATGTCCTGAATGTGCTACCTCTGAAGCTGAGAGGGGAAAAAAAATCCACATTTAACTGAGCTAGACACTTCCTATACTGAATATTTGCTTGGATCGGATTTAATTAACAACACTGGAAACTTGGGGCTGAAGTGTGGTGTGCTTTAAATAACATGCAGATAACACTCACCGAAAGGCTTCAAGGTGAGGACAGTTTCTTTCAATGTGAAAACACATTCCAGGGAAGTAAAAGCTAGAAGCTCAGCCTAACTACAACTTTCTTTACTGTAAAGGAAGACCCTAACTTTTCACCTCGCCCTTCTTCCCGTTTCTTTTCTTTCCCCTCTTATTTACCTTCTGTTCTAAAAGGGCAACGTAACTGGGGATACACTCTGCATACACTCTGCTGTTCATTCCTTTTCCTTTAAGCAAAGTTAAACGCTTACAGAAATGCTGGACATGTAAGCCATTCTGACACAACCAGAGGCAATCAGGCAAAGGCGTGTCTGCCGCAGGCATGCAGCCCTGCTTTGGCAGCAGCACCCACAATACTCTCCTCACCCTGGACCTGGTCAGCCCCCAGAGCCACGCAGGCCTTTGTCTCCATTTTGAAAAGTTATGTGCCAAATCAAAGTGGCTTTCACCTAATTAGAAAGCAGCTAACATTTTCCTAATGGCCACCAGGTGACCTGGACTGCTCTGAAAGTTGCAACCAAGAAATGCAAGCCATGTGTCACAGCAGATTCCTGTGCCACACTTAGCTCCATTACCATCCATTGCTGTACCACCATGTGCTAGCACAGCCATAAAATAACATGTAATTACCGTGAGCTTAATTATTTCCTCTCTGATATGTCACATGGTATTAGGTGGCAACTGCAGGAAATAATGGCTGTCACTGTTCTACAATAAAAGAAATCTCCAGAGATGTACTTCCTTTGAGTCAATGTTCCTTTGAAATTAGTGCATACAGGAAACTAACTCAGTCTTAACAGAGGAAGACTAGAATCGGTGTAAATAAAAGCCCGAGAAAGAAAATACAAGGTAGCAACTCCCAGAGCATGGAGAGAGACAATGTAGAAGAACATGCAACTTAGTGCTTACTTCTGTTCTATCATTTCTAATATGCCATATAATGAATATACACAACCAAAGAGAGTTTGAAAATCCCACACTAGCAATGCTATTGAGGACCAGCATCTAGGAACAGCTACACCATAGCTTGGTCTGGATATTCCTCACATAGTTGAGAGGCTGCCAGGTTTCAGCTCATATTGATGGCCATAACAAAGATGTTATGACTTTGCAAAAGAGCTGTTTTTTTCTTGAAACAGCAAATGAAAAATAAGTTTCTCAATTTAACAAACTCCACAGAGGAAAAAAAAGTGTTTTCTACACACACATAGAAGGACAATAGGATTTATGCAAGAGTTTCAATTACAAAAATGAAACCAATCTTCTCAGTATTCATTCCAGTTTACAGAGTCTGAAATCCTCATTTGAGAGGAAAGAACCAGATACCACTTATCACATGTGAGAGTAAATAAATTTTAGTACAGATCACAGAAAGAGGTACTATAAATGACAGAACTAGAAGTTCGATGGATTTATAGATAATGTTCATAAAAAATTTGAAACAACATGTTGCCTGTCGGGATTTTGGGGATAGGGATGACTGAGAGACGTTACAGAGATGATTTATTGCTGAATCAGTCTCATATTTATTGAAGGGAGAGTTAGGAGGGATGCGCGAATAACATCTCTAATATCAAGGCAGCAGCAGTTACAGTAACAATAGCAGCAATAGCAGTGGCAACTGCAGCAGGCAGAGATGCCCCTGAAGCAGCGGCCGAGAGGTAGCTCGCTACTTTTTTCTACAAGGCCTTATATGCTTTCTCAAGCCAATAAGCAAATGCCACAAAGCTTGCTAACACATTTGTACCAATCACTACTGTATGATTTTACCGCAATGCGTACTTTCTTAACCAATCATCATATTGCTATTAAGACCTGTTGTATGAACTTATATTGCTACATTCTAACTTTCTAAGAAACTGTATTATATATGGTTTTTTATTAAGTTCACAATTCTTAACTCTTTTACTTATTACTATTATTTCTTACATAAAGTATGTTTTTACTTAAGATACATTTCTACTTTTATAAAGCATACTTATTTAAAAACTACAAAACTACGCTTTTGCTTTAAACTGTAAAAAGCTCACTGTTCTAACTCAGGCAGCCTTCGCCAAGGCCTCAAATCGAAACATGTATCCATTTCTATCTGTTCAAACACAATGCTGTTTATGTACTCATTCTGCACCTGCAAGGTCTCTGGAACTTCATTTCCCACAGTTGCCAATAAATTGATTTACTAAAGAACGGATATCGATCTAATATCGATACCCGATTCGAGCGGACAAAGACTCTCTAACTCGTTTGGGTTAGAAAGGGTATGTTTATTCCAGCGCCGGGAAGCTGTGTGGATAGCTCCAAAAGCACAGCTCCGAGATTACAAAGCAATCCAAAGCCTTATTTATCCATGAAAGTTCTAAATATTCAAAATACAGATACCATGGACCCCTCCCATTCTCGCTCCGTATGGAAATTAGCCACAAAGTCATTAAGCATGCGTAGTTCTCTCTAGGAAATGGGTCGGTGGTCTCATAATTATGAGGGGGGTTCTTCTTTGGATGAAGTAACTCTTCTTCCTCGCTATGACCTTTTTACCTTCTTAGTTTTTAACAATACCTACGGCCTTGGAGAACTCCCAGTTCCTTTCCCAAAACAAGTTTTGAATGGGATCATCAATAACTGCCTGCTTCTTCTTCTGCAGATTCTTGTTACAGCCCAGCTGTACAATATTAGATAACCAGTAGTCAGTTCCCAGGCCTGAGGAATTTATTCCGGCTTCAGTTTCTTTGCTTAATCATCAATCCCATTGTTTTAGATTCTGCTGTGTTTGCTTCCTATTCTAACTACTCTTTTAGCTAAATTCTTAATGTTTAAATGTTTAAGAAAAACTCAACCTAAATGCTTGAGAGGCTTATTTTAAATGTTGCAAAGAGACTCAACGTCTCAAATACCAGCCTAGGCACTGAAATAATACATGATTAAAATCACTGGTATTTTTCATCTAAATTAACAATGTTTAATCCTTAGAACACTAGAGGATGCTTAATAAACATTTTAGGTCTTATCTTTATAAATGGACCTGTATGGATGAGATGGGATGGAATTGGACTGTGGGCTGTGGGATGTGCCTGCAGAACACCGTAAGAAGACACAAACAAGCACACGGCAGCACAAAGGAACACATGGCGGCACAGAGGCTTGTCCCCACTGGACCCTGGTGGGAAGTGCCTGCTGGAAGCTGACAGACAGGTGACCCAATAGAAGGACAGTCAGGGGTGTGCTGCTGATGTGGCAATGTGTGATTGGTGTACAAGTCTATAAATCCAGGTTCCTCTGGGAATAAAGATTGATTCAGATGTCCTGCCACTCTGGGTCCTTGTTTTTAATCGCTGACAGACCTACACCTTTTTTTTCTGTGCACATGTATGTAAGTCCATAAAATTACAAATATCATATATATTGCACATAAGACTAAGGGAAGGTTCAGTATAAGATGATCCAAATACATCCTCTTGCAGATGCATCTTTTAACAATCGAGTCTGAACAAGTTTGGCATCCTCTAACCTTTGCTAAAAAGGCAACCCAATCTTTGATTGGCACTACTAGCACTCCAACAACAACACAAAAACATTATTCAAAGCAAAGCACCCATTTTCACGTGTTCACCTTAACTTTATTTAAATTCTAAAGCAATGCCTTATTTACATACTCTTGTTTAAGAAAATCAAGAAGCAGTTAAAACTTCAGCCTGAAAAAACTCTTACACTTAGCACACTTTTCCATTATATTAAGGAATAATTATGTGCTTGCTAATGAGTTTATATATATATATATATACAGGGAAAAAACACCCCGAACATTTAACTTTTTCAAAATGCAAACTTACCTGATTTTAGTTTTTAAAAATACAATGACTCTATAATCCCTCTATAATCTCTTTATTTGGGTTACTTAAGGGAAAAATATTATTTAGTCTATTCAATGTTGAATGAATTTTAAACAGACTATTTCAGTCTGTTCCAATTGCACTCAGGTCATGCTTGACAAAGTACAGTCCATAATTTAGTTTCTTTAATGGAAAGGGAAAAGAACAAAACCAGAAAATGTGAAAAACAATCTATCTGTGAGGACAAGAGAACTGTAAGCGGTCCCAGTAATACTCGCTGTCAAAGTAATAGATCCTACAGTGAAGTTCCCATAGCGTAAGATAACATACAGCTTACATGGAAAACTTGTAGCAATGGGGAACAACGACAACAGACCCCCTTGTACGTCCCAAGAAGATCCGTTTATTTGCAGAAATTGCCCCCTCTTTATACCTTTAATGCCAACAGAAACCAAACTGAAACCTAACAGAACTTAACAGTACAAGGGCACCCATTGGCTGGCACAGCTGCAGTGCTGCTGTCCGTGCATCCTCTCATCCAATCAGATCCCTGCTCACATGCTGTTCACTCGTTCCACACTGCCAACTGTCACTCAACTGCCTCCCTCCTCACTCACGACTGCCTCTCACCCTTCAACCACCTGCCAACCATCCGGCCTGCAGCGGTGCCTTTCCCACACGGCCTGCTGGTGAGCATAAGCCTCAAATATAACCCCATATTCCACAAAAACTGAAACTCATATCTATGTTTTACACTGCTGTAACGATAGCAATAGCAAAATCCTACAAATCCTCAGCCACCTATGAGAGGAATAGGCTTTTTTAGAGCCAAACATACTCATGTCAAGTCCAGTCAAGGTTGCCGCTCTGACCGTCTTGGAGGATGCCTTTCTGCTACACAACAAAAAAGGAGAGAGAAGGGCTTACATTGGAAACACTTACAAGGAATATTGGATCTTGATGCATTTGATACATCTGATGTTTGATAAAAGGAAAAAGTTTAACCCCTTTCCCCTAAACCTCCCTTTGAAGCTACAAATGATAAAGCAGCAAAAGACTTAAAGGTTTGCCAGACACAAGGCAGTGGGAAATAAAGATGTAACACTTAGTACTCAACTATCAAAAGCAACCTGTCTCCCTTTAAACCTTAAACAACAATTTAAAACCAGATGCATTCTTTAGACTGCTAGTGGCCACAATAGGCCTTGGATCACTCAAATTGTTTCACTTCTAGTTTCACTAGGATAAAAAACTATGCAAATAAATTAATCTCTTTTTTTTCTTTTCCCGCAGATAACCAAAAAAGGTGAATACAAGTGCACTTGCAAGAAAAAAAGGTAAAAAATCCCATCCCTTATGTTCAGAGATGAGCAACTTAGAGGACTGCTGCCCCTCAAATACTTGTTAAAAATTTTATTCATGGAGGACTGATCACCCTGAACTATCTTGGCAAACTAACATACACATTACAGATGTTAGTTATTAATATGGTAAATATCATAGTAGCTAGAGGTTAAATTTATGCATACTCATGTAACATTTCAGAGGATCACAACTTACATGCCAAAAAGACCACACAGGAATTATTTAAAAGAACAAAAATACGTAATTTTCCATCATGGTGGACTTCTATGATGGAATGACTGCAAAGACCAACCAATGTCATCTATATACACGTCTCTAAAGCCTTTAACATGCTCTCACATGACACCCTTATCTCCAAATTGGAAAGACATGGGTTTGAAGGGTTGGACTATGCAGTGGATAAGGAATTGGCTGGATGGACATAGCCCAAGAGTTGTGATCAATGGCTCTATGTCCAGATGGAGGTCAGTGATGACAGCTGTCCGTCAGGGCTCTGTCTTGGCACTGGTGCTCTTTAACATCTTTATCAGTGACACAGACAATGGGATTGAGTGCACCTTCAGCAAGTTTGCAGATGACACAAAGACAAATGGTGCAGTTGGCACAACAAAAGGAAGGGATGCCATGTAGGGGCACCTGGACAAACTTGAGAAGTGGGCCCATAAGAATCTCATGGAATTTAACAAGTCTAAGTGCAGTCCTACACCTTGGTCGGGAGCAACCTCAATGAGTCCAGACCAGGAGAACACTGGGAGAAGAACTCATTGAGAAGAGTCCTCTGGAGAACAACTCGGGGATGCTGGTGAATGAAAAGCTGGACATGACCTGGCGCTCACAGCCCAGAAGGGCCAATGCCATCCTGGGCTGCAGCAAAAGAAGATTGGCCAACAGGTCAAGGTAGGTGATTGTCCCCTTCTACTCTGTTGTCATGAGACCCCACCTGCAGTGCTGTGCCAAGGTCTGGGGTCCTTAGCACAAGAAAAACATGAACCTGTTGGAGTGGGTCCAGAGGAGGCCACAAAGATGATCAGAGGGCTGGAGCAGCTCTGCTATGAAGGCAGGCTGAGAGAGTTGGGGTTTTTAGTCTGGAGAAGAAAAAGCTCCAAGAAGACCTCAGTGCAGCCTTTCAGAACGAGTTTTTACACAGGCAGATAAGTGTTAGGACAAAGGTTTTAAACTGAAAGAGGAGCGATTTAGATTATATGTTAGGAAGAAACTCTTTACTGTGAGCATGGTGAGGCACTGGAAGAGGTTGCCCAGAAAAGTTGTATATGTCCCATTCCTGGAAGTGTTCATGGCCAGGCTGGAGAGGGCTCTGAGCAACCTGGTCTAGTGAAAGGTGTCCCTGCCCATGGCAGGGGGGTTGAAACTAGATGATCTTTGAGGTCCCTTCTAACCCAAACCACTCTGTGATTCTGTGATGATTTAGAACTTTTACAAAGCAATCTTCTCTATTTGCTACATTCTCATGCCAGCTTTTCAGCCCACCACGTATGTGTTTCACAGGTTGTGATCCCTTGGAAACTTGAATGTCTCCACTGCCTTCTTACAGTTTAATGTACTTGAACAGCTGTTCTTATGAGAGTGGTTTCAGCCTGGAAATATCTCAGCTAACAATGTCTCCAATAGGAGTCAGAACAAAGCTGGTGTGTCCTTTAAAAGAAAAATCATACCAAAGATGTTCCAAAATTATATAGTAAATAAACTTTATTTCATCTCAGCTCTATTTGTATTAGTGCTGTCAACAGTCACATATCAGCATATGATACACTTCTGTAGTAACTATTTACAATTTACAGGAACACACCTTTTCTCCAGAAAATATAAGTACAAAAGCTAGGAGTAAACAAACGAGGTACTGCAATTTGGATTTATTGTAGGCAAAAGCATATAGAAGTGACCTTTAGCAAACAATCAAGATCAAATCAGGAGAGAATAGTCAACAAGAGTGCCTAGTCCATCAGAAAAATCACCTCAATCGCTATCCATCCAAAATGTATTGCACAATTCAATCAAAAATAAAAAAAATAAATAGAAGAAACAAATCATTTATTTCAACTCTTAAAAAACACCCAGTAAAACCTGTATCGAGATACAGTAGCGGGCAATTCCATCCTAGGATAAAGTCTTTTCTCTCATTTAAAAAAATAACCTTTAACAGAAAATAGAAGACAGTATTCAATAGAAGAGAAATAACCAAATAACCCCTGATTAGCATTTCTGTCAAGGCAGTTTAAACTATATTCACAGTCCAAAGGTGGTGCTGAGTTTTGGTTCTTGCTGTTCTGTTTGTGACCTTGAATAATAGCTTTTCTTCTTGTCCCTTCTCAAGGAGCAAGCAATATAAACATATTTCTAAGCAGCAATGTCATGAGACAGTCTCATCACAAATTCTTCAAGACGGTCGTAGCCACAACTAGAAGAACGGAAAGTTAAAAGAAATGATCAAATGTTACATTATTGAGAACAACTTAGAAGCTCTTAATATTAAAATAATGGCATTGTTTATTAATACAATTAGGAGATAGAAGAATTTCAAGTAAGTCAAACTGCCAAATTATTTGAGCAAGCAATTCCATTCCAGTACCTGCAAAACAGTTGAGAAACTGATGAAAACGAAATAAAGTGTAGCAAAACAGTCAGCAGTCTCACTGGAAATAGTCTACCACATCACTGTATATTAATCCAACAAAAAAAAAAGTTGTATTCTCTGCATAAGGCTTATCATCAAAATTGAAATGATGATGTAAAATTTTGGAGCTAGCAAACAGCTTCCTCTACTGGGAAATATCAACTGCCCTCACAATGAAGTCAGCATCCCCTCAATTTCTAAGTTATATACATGCAAGAATAAGTGACAAAAATACTTGAGATGAAATAGGCAACTACAATTGAATAATGAAGTCTGAACAGTTTACATATACACTAGCTGATGTTATGAAAGTGTAACAGATAATTTCTGACATTAAAGTCAGTATCAACAAGCCTTTCTGTGGTATGTTTCAAATGGAGCTCAGAACACCTGAACTTTTTTACACGAGCATTACAGATAGCATGACAAGAATGTAAGTTTCAAACACACCTTCCGCAACCTATTCTACAATAATGTTGGAAGTAGCTTTCTTCCATCAATATCAACAATTCAATTCTTTTCAATAAAGGGCTAGAGAAGACAGTTGCTGTTTTTGTCAGAACTGATGAAGGCTGTTGGCAAGCAATCCAAACTCTACTGCATTTTAAGTGCAATAAAGTGCATTCACTATTGTATTCAAAGATGGAAAAGAACACAAAGTAGAAACCATGACTGTTAGATGAACAAATTTTTTCCTTTGAAAGAGTTATTTTGTGTTGAAGGCTGTGTTTGTATGACTGCAGGAGAGGAAGATAACCTGTCAACTGCACTGTGGCAACTGGCAATGGCAATAGCCTAAGTTAGTTAATTTTGCTCTGGCAGTGATGCAGGCCAACAGCTGCATTTCAGCCAAGAGATATGCACTGAATCAACTCCTGGCAACTGTGCAAAGCTTTCCAGTTGCAAAGGAGGAAAAAAAGTTGAACCAACCATATCCTACAGAATTCATCTGCAGAGTTTTTTAAATATCATACACCACTAAGTGACTCAAATTATAATCTTATCAGTCAGTGCAGAAAGTTTTTTCCTGTGTACTTCCATATCCCAGTCCTCTCTCAACCAGCTATTGCTTGTGTGTTGCTTGTTCAGCTAGGCTCGTCTGATGCATCCTGCATCTTTAGGCCTACGTAAGCTGTTCTGTTCCTGTAACACTACAATTAGTGTTGCAGATTCATAATTAAAGCAGCTCAATAAAACTTGAAGAAAGACACAATAAACTGAGAGCACGAAGCTCCCCTAATTGTTCTCCGTCATCTCTCTGCTTTAGCTTCTCTTGATATCAAAAGAAAGCTGTGATTCAGAAAGATACTGATGTTTAAATGCAATCATATCCTAATCCCTCTGCAGAGAATATTCATCAATCTTTTTTAAGATAATTCATTTTCATATTTACAAGACGTAATAATTCATTTCAAGCAGTACAGCACGTCTCCCACAAATCTGATTTATTTGCCTATTCAAAAAATGAACTCAGGAAACAAATAAAGACAAAACAAAGCCAAGTGCAATAAAATTCAATATTACATATTAATTGATTTAAAATCTGATTTTGTTTCTACAACTGAGATTTCTGTAGCTCAATCAACATTTGAAGTTATGCTTAGGATTACGGTCAATCAAAAAGATTGGTTTTGAATCAGTATTTACCATTTTCAAACTTGGCTTTGTAAAGCAAAACATGATTAAGAGGAGAATAAAAATTATCATACACATATACAACCAAAATTTGTTTTTTAATGAAGGAAAGCAAGCAAGAATAAAAAGCAGAAGAATCATTAATTGCTTAATACAGATTTCACTCTACATAAAACAAGAATGTATTAGACTTCACTCACCCACATGCTAGCTAAGTACAGACTGGTGGCATATTCAAAAGATACCACTGCGAGGCGAGGCAAACTACAAAGCCAGGAAGAAAAGTGCTTATTGGACTATTTTGTTAATAGCGTTATGTAGTGTTAACAGATAAGAACTCTGCGGACATCTCTGGATGAGATTGCTGCAGTTAGATCACAACAACTACATAGTAAAAGCCAGATTACTAAAGATTACATTGATCTAGCATATATATTTATTGGCCAGTGAATGTTACAAGTTTTCAGAAACTTGTTAAATGTATGCCCACTAAGAGGGTATAAAATTACTCACAGATACTTAGTACCACACACTTACTCTAGTAGCACAGTAAGTTAATAATTCACACATTAAAATTACTTATGGATGTTTTAGCAACAAACTAAAAGCTTTATGTTAAAATGCACATTTATGTTGTAGTTCAGAACTTCATTGCTCATGACAGCTAAACATTGGATATTTTCATATTCCAGCATCAGTCCAATATAAGTGTGGAGAAACACTACTGCCACGTCAGCAAATGCCAATAAATAAAAACAAAAAAAAACAAGCATATTTCTTGACAGAATAATTTATAAAGACCTCTCCAGCTTTTTAGTTCTAAACAGAATTATGGAAGACTCATCCCCAGAATAATTTGTGCTTCAGCAAACAAATGTAGTAACTTTGAAAGTGAAGGAAAAAATCATAATATGCCCTACTATTTGAGTTTCCATTAGATGTCTAATTCAATCTCTTTGTGGATTTGGAAAAGAGAAAATTCATAGGCTAGACATGAGCCAAGAAGGGACTGCTATGTGAAACCCAAGAGCTAGTTGAACAATGATATCCCTTAACAAATCAAAGCACTTGTAGCCTGCAAAAAAACCTCACTATGTGTTTTAGCTGAAATTTAATACCAAGGATAAAAATTTGTTGGATGAATTCAAGTTAAATTTTTTTTTTTGTTTCAGAAGTTGTGAACGTCTGTTGTAGGAAGAACAGGTTTAAATAGCAAAAAGCTGAAGCGTCTGCAAAACAAGGCCCATCTCTCTGTTCTCAAAAGGTTTCCTAAGTATTACTCCGGCTTACCAAAACAAAACAAACCTAAAAAGTCTCAGCTTTCTATTTTAATGTCAGAGAGAGAAAATCATGCTTGGGATACATGACACTTACAGAAGCTGCAGTATTATCAATATTTATATACTTCTAAAAGTATTTAAAATATTTAGGATTGCAAGACTCTCAAACATACTAAGTGTACAGGAAAATGTTGAAGTATTTAACACTTTCCTCACATAAGATACTGCAAGATGAAAATATAGACTTTTAAAAAATTTGTTTCAGTGAATCTACAGGACTTTAATGTATCTACTTGAAGTGAAATATAAAATTACTGAAATTTTTATTTTATTCTGTATTTGCAAACACTAAATAAATATATATGCATGGTCAGTGAGAGAAACAGAATGCAATTCTTCCTCTCAATTTAATTCCTATATATTTCACTAAGCTGATCCACAAGGAGAGGGATCACAGTGTTGACTCCAGATACAATGTAGAGGAGATTATTACTGCAGTTTTTATTTTAATTAAAAGTATCTCCAATACACAAAACAGTAACAGTAATACCAAAGAAATGCTTATGCTTATGTAATCTTATCTCCATTTGCATCTGCTTCTCAAACCCAATTTTACCTTTCTAGTAAATAGGCCAACTGGTAAATACTAAGCAAATGTCACAAAAAAGACAACATGCGAAACAATGCGGGAAAAAAGACAACACCAAAGTGCTGACGACTCTTATTTTTGACCTGTCCTGACCCAGAGTGAACTGACATATTTTCGTGTTTTTTCAGTACAAAAACAAAGCAGGCTCACACAAAAAACCCCAAAACCTAATCAAAACCCCAGTCTTGTTAGGATACCCACTTAAGATAAAACTGTACACATCTCACTTCAAACACATGTAGCTCAGGTGATTGAAATAATCAGTTTTCTATTCTATGAGCAAAATTCCTATTGTTTTTGGCAGAAATTTTATCCTAGGGCTGAAAAAATGTTTCTTGATATATTTTTCATAAAAACTGGTATGACTCCACAAAAATTTCTGAATTTAATAAGCATGGCTTTTATATATGTATTTATATATATATATATATTTAGTATGTCAGATTACTTTTTTAAATTAGAAAAAAAATTCATCCACAGAATAGTAGTGATGGTTGAACTTGCTTTGGTCCTATTGTACCCATCGCTATCAGAAATACGGCTTAACTGAAGAAAAATACTAGTAAAGACAAATGCTTGCTTCTTTTCTCACTCTTGCTATAAAGCCAAAGCTAGAGCTGGAATTGATATTCCACTGAAGAAGAGGGAAGGAGGGAGAAACGGAGTCCATGAATGTGGACACAGGGAAAGAAGACCAAAAAAAAGTTTCTAATTCCTTATTCTTGAAACCTAATCCTCTTGCATAAACCTGATTTACTTACATAACTTACCATTGGTCGAGCATCTTCTCGTTCTAGTATCTTCTGAGTCTGATCTGCTGGGAACTTCAGCACTGTTGTTATAACCTTGGCCATTGTCTAAAAAGATATAGGTTATCCATACATAATTCCACATCCACAAAAATGCTTTGTAATATTTTAAAAATTATTTAATTTAATACTACTGGATACTATTTTATTGATGTCAACGGACAACAGTGAAATCAGCAAGATATAACTATTTGTTTCACATTGTATATGCACAATGTGTTTTATATGAAAACAATGTTTGCACATTATATATAAGATTCTACTGTCACAAACTGCAGCTACTGTAGTATGATGTAAATTCTGTGGTATCCATGCTCAAACAATAGAGTCCATTAATAAGACAGCATAGTAGATAAAGTGCATGCTTAAAAAAAGCTGTCAATCTTGTTGCATATATCCTGCCAAGCAAGAGGCAAATAATAAAGTTTGACTGGAGGGCAAGACAGTAAAACCTCCCAACAAAGACACATACACACCTTGGTCAAGCAGTTTACGAAGAATGTGGTAAGTTACACATTACAAGTCATGACAGTAATTCCTGACTCTTAGATCCATATCAACCTCCACATTTCTCTTTTGTCCCCAGTACTGTAGACCAACTGGTGCATTCATTAATGTCTTTATTGCATTCCAGTATCATTTACTAGACTCCATAATTGGCAAAACATCCTAGATAATTTGCACAGATTCTTTTGAACTCTGTTAAAAAAAGAGGAAGCATGTCCAGAGATACCAAAAATTTCACTACTGAATCACCTTTGAGACATGGCATACATATTTGCACTGCAAAACGGTATCCTGCACAGAGAAGGGCCACCAGAATGATCTTACAAGACAAAATCAGATTAAAAAATGCCTCTTCTCCAGGAAGATAAAAGTTGTGAGAAAGAAATATCTATACTGAGAATATAAATTACAATACAGATCTTTTAACTCATGAACTGTGTTGGGGGGGGAGGTGGTGGAAAGCACATTAATACTTTACTAACATACTCAAAACTGTTTTAAAAGGTTTTATCATTTGCATCATCACTGCTCATGCTTTTCCAGTCCATGTAGCAGGATGAAACCCATTCTCAAGACATAGTTCCATAAATTTATGATTATATGATATAATCCTGATGAGAGCAGACACTAAGCTCAGTGTCCTCCAGTAACACATCTAATGATTGAAAGAAAACCAGCAGATTAAATCAGCTTGAAACTACTTTTTGAAGCAAAACTTCACCAAAGACAGAAACTAAAGAAAAAAGAAGCACCAAAGAAAGAGCTAAAGACAATTTTCTTTAGCACTGATTGTAGTTTGTTGCTGCTATTGAAGAAATCAACTGCAAATTTTAGTACAACACTGTTAAAAAGGGAAAAAATGTAACAATTTGTAATCTAAAGTTTTGAGGCATGCGTAGCAATGTTTTGAAGATCAGTAAGAAAAAATTTTGATGAGTGAAAATGAGCTTCAAATGAGTTTCAAATTAGGTTTTCTTGAATGAAAATTTGCTATGTGCATCAGCTATCTGCAGTAGTTGTCTGCAGCTGTTTCAAGACTTCCTTTCAGCTGAAACACTGCTGACAGACTTTTTAGAATTTTCACTTGTATAAGTCCCTTACAATTCAAAACAATAAAATCCACTACTGTACGTATTTTTATTAATTATTTTAAGTTGTTTGTCATTAAAGTAGGAGAGCCATCTGATGTGCCACAGGCTTGAGAACAGAAGGTAACTACTGATTCTGGGTTTTTTGGATCAGAGATTTATATTTGTAATAAAAAATGGAATTAATATCAAAATGAAAAGTGGGATAAAAACAGACAGAAAGAAGAATCCCATAAGGACAGGATGCCCTGCACTATCCAAGTTTTATTCTTTAAAGATCACAATGAGTACAGAGCTAATTAACACAGAAACCTACATAAAATCTCTTTGCTTTATGGTACTCTATGTTGAAAGCAGGTCAACAACAGAAGAACTCCAGGAGAAGGAAAACATCAAATACAAAAATTCATCCATAGAGAATTTATCATCCAAGAAAAATGTTTGTGTTACAACATACCTCTTTTGAATACGGTCAGTCCCTAAGCACCAGTATTGCGAGAAGCTAATAAAATTCCAATTCAGGAATGATTTCACAAGCCTGCACCTTACAAGAAGCCTACTGTCCAGCTTTTCACTACTTTTAAGAGTGAATTAATACTATCTAAGGTATTTGGGAACACTATGAAACATCTATAAGCAACAACTGAAGAGGTATTTCACCATCTTCACAGCTACTAACAAACTGTTATTTAATCCAACTGTTACTTACCATGTTTGTGTCAAGATTACATCAAAAGATCACTTTTGCTAATATTGTGCATACCAGCTTTCATTTTACATTAAGTTTGACTGACAACAGGACTTCTGTTGATAAAATCATATCTACCCATAAAGGTTTTTGTCTTGATAGGTACAGTGGTAAGAGATGTGAAAACCCCCTCCACCTATCTTGGCAGGCTGACAAAGTTTTGAAGTTATGGATTATGTCTCTTTGGAAGAAAACGTGAAAGCCTATTGAATCCTGTGTCAGAAATAAACAGCATATGACAAATCACAAACACATAGTACTTCACATCTATACAGCAAGGGTGTTAAAACTTTACTCTAACCTGAATCACCTGTCAGCATATACAAATTTCCATACCTTTGTCTCACGACCCATCATATATTCGAAGAGCACTTTCCTCAAATATTCAAACTCAGTAGGTTCCTCAAAGAGGGAAGCATCAGTATGGTGAAGGTTTCCATCTGTGTAAACAAAAATAAGAGAATATTTATACTGAGAGTCACTCATACGAATCCAAGTTTCACTAAAGGCACGAAACCAAACAAGAACAAATGTTGTATTCTGCACCTGGGATGGAGTAACTGCAGCCCTCCAGAAAGGCATTTGGGGGTGCTGGTTAGCAGGAGGTGCAACAGGAGTCATCAGTGTATGTGCCCTTGGCAGCCAAGAGGGCAAACCTCATCCTGGAGTGCATCAAACACAGCATCATCAGTCGGTCAAAAGAGGTGATTATCCCACCCTATTTATCACTAGTGCAGCCTCACCTTGAGTACTGTGTGTGGTTCAGGGCCCCACCATCTAAAAATGATGTGAAGGTACACAAACACATCCAGAGGAGGGTACCTCTGCTACCGGATAAGGTGCTGGCAGGCATGTCCTCTGAGAAGCAGCTGAGGAGTCTGGGTTTGTCTAATTTGGAGAGATGGAGGCTAAGGGGTGACCTCACTGCTCTCTACAGCTTCCTGAGGAGACTTTGAGAGGAAGGTGCTGCTTGCTTCTCCCTGGTACCCAGTGCCAGGACACATGGAAAATGGTTGAAACCTGCATCCATCATGGGAAGTTCAGACTTGACATGAGGAAACATTTCTTTACCAAGAGGGTGTCAAACTCTGGAACAGCCCTCTTGGAGAGGTTGATGCCGCATGTTTGTCAGTGTTGAAGAGGCATTTGGACAGTGCCCTTAAAGCCATACTTTACCTTTTCATCAGCCCTGAAGTGGTCACACAGTTAAGACTACAAAACTGATGTTGGTCCCTTCCAGCTGAAGTATGCTATGCTATACTTCTTTCTACCTGCTTCTTTCCCTACCAGTATATGCTGAGGAAACTTTTGATGACATTTCTTCCCAGCCCTGCAGAAGACACTGAATACCCACAACCATCTCCCATCCTTGGCTCTGTCACCTTGAGGAAAGGAGGCATGGACCTTCTGAGGGGATGAAAGATGTAGATCATCCTGACATAATTTGACCATTTTCACAAGTTTGTAAAAAGCAAGTGTGACATGGTTTTTCAAAGTCTTCTGAGTTCATCCAGATAAGATGGGTCTGCACAGGATGGCAAAACCCTACATCTCTAACATTAGCAAGGCTCAATGCTTGAGCCCTCAGTCTCATGCAGGATGTGCTCCTCAACTAAACAGCTGCAAATCTTTTGGAGGTGAGCAATACTTGTTCATTTCCCTGTGCATTTTTCTATCTTATGTTAAAACAAAAGAGTCTGAGAGGAACAGTACACCACCAGAGAGGTCTGTAAACCCATAATCTATCTCCAAAGTGTCTAAAGAAGAGCACACGAGCAGTGCAAGTCTACTTCTGTCTGGGTCCTGGGGCTGCTCACAGGCCTTGGGTGGCTGGGACCTGCCTGCCCTGGGACCCCCAACCATCTCCTGCCAAGGGCCCAGGGGATGTGTCCCAGCTCCACCCGGGATCGTCAGTCCCTGCCTAAGCCCTGCTGTAGGTGTGCCCATCTCTGCCCCTGTGGATGCTCTTGGGTCCTGCACTACAGAGAGATTAAGAACTCTGATACAGAGCTCTTTTAACTGAATGACATAAAAAAGAAAACATTTAACAAAATGCTGTGTGATTTGGTCATCTGAAATCACACACCAACTCTATTATAATAGACAAGAGAAAAGAAGGATGTCGTAAGTGTATTACATGAATGTTTTAAAGAGACTGATGTTTTAATAAATTTTCTAGACCAAACTGTATCTTTCAAACAGATGAAAAACTTACTTGTGACAAAAGCTGTGTACTTACCTCTATATGGTGTTCCAACCGATGTGACATAAATATTTTTCTCGTAATGTTTCAGCCGGTCTTCCAGTACATGAATCTAAACAGATAGCAGTTGACATAATAAACGGTGTTAACTAGCAGCTAAAATAAGCTTAACTGAAACAGTTTCCAGCTAAATATCATCCCTTATAAAAGCAAAATACATTTGCTTTTTAAGGAAGGAAAATATTAAAAACTGTATTATTAAAAACTGTCCCAATGTTGTACATGTGTATATACACATAAAAATATCTTTAGCAGATGTTATGCATATATTTTATCTATAAGCACCGATAAAAAAGCACACAACAAAAATTGTACTTAAACATCAAAAAAGATTTAGTTTAAAAAAAAAATGCCAGAATTTCATAAAGTGCACTATTTCCTTTTTCACTGTGCAATTGCTTTGCTAACCAGTATCACAAGCATGTGGTATTTTTATTCTCAGGGGACAGAGGTATACTTTGAAAAGTACACAGATCTTCTGAGAGCAAGTATGAGTGAAAACTATTTTTTTGTCTACTATATTCGTAGTACCTTGTATGGAGATGGGACACATTACCACTTAAAAAGAACAAACCTTTTAATATTGCAAACACAGAGTATCAAACAAGAATACTTCCTACTTGTTCAACGTCACCCTTACCTGCTCTTTCAATTCCTGCTCCTTCAGTTTTGAGTCATTGACTTGTGTTGTCTTCTGTGCAAGCTGTGCCTGAAAAAAGTCACATACGGAAATTGCTGAAAATACATCATAAGTACCTTTGCAATAAATCTATTTCTCCTTTTAACACACACAAACTTACAAGCAGTATTTCAGCTTTAAAACTGCTCTACAACAGAAGTATTAGAGAGCAAATCAATAACATGTAAAACTTACCTTTAGTTCTGTTAATGTGACCTATAACAACAATAAAAATTTAGATTAAAATGTATGAAAAATACTGACTATATCAAGCACGGGTGAAAGAAATATCAATCATCTAGTTCTGATACAGTGTGTTAATTGAGGATAACAAAAATTGACATTACCAAATAACAATAACTAGTCTCATAAATAGTTTAACTTACTTGTATTGACAGCATGTAAAGCTTATATTTAAATTATGTCATTTGATTCTGTAAGACAATTATCATAAATATAACTTCAAGAACCTACCATTTCCAAATCTTATGAAATGCATATTGGAGATGAATAATAAGTGAATGAGTATGAAATACATCACAGGATACCCTAACTACAATTAATACTATTCAGAATATTTTATGTTTTTCCTTAATTCTTCAAGTCACATTTGGAAATGTGAACATTTACCTGAAATTAGCTTCAGTTAAGAGCTTCATGAGCTCTACATCTTGCAAAGATGTTTATGAAGTACAGAAAAAATTCTAAGCTGAAATTTCCATCTTTCAATGTTCCAACTCTAAGGAAAATTATGCTTCCGTAGTCATGGGTGTTACTCAAAGTTTTAAAAGCATTTCAACATCAAATAATTTATGTGTGAATTTTCTTTAAGGTAAGCTAAACCTTAACACAGAAATGGTACATATCCACAGAATCACAGAATATTTTAAGTTGGAAGGGACCCACAAGAATCACAGAGTCCAACTCTTAAAGTGAATGGCCCATGCAGGGATCAAACCTGTTACTCTGGCATAATTAGCACCATGCTCTAAGCAATTCAGCTGATCTCAGGGTCAACACAACTTTTTTCTTCCCAAGCCTCTTTGCAATTGTGTTGAAAAGGACATTTATTCCCCATATCAGGTTGATAAAATCTGTGGGGTTTCCTACACTCCACAAACAGAAAATACGGGAAAATCATTCCTCTAAAGATCTCAAACCTTTAAGTGCAATTCTTGCTTCTGAAAACCTCAATCAGACATTTATTTTCTCACATGGAGAGACACTTTCTGGTATTTTTTACCTCCAAACATTAACACTTAAGGTTGTTAGTACTTGTCAATTTTTTATCACAGTCAGACAAATACTGTTCTAATACCTAGGGTACACTTCCTGTGAAAGTGTGTAAGTCCAGGTAGACAATGTCAGTTGCTCTGCCCCTGTCCACCAACGCTGTAGCCGTGTCATAGAAGGTCACCAAGTTTGTTAGGCGTGATTTCCCCCTTATAAAGCCATTTTAGCTGTTACAAATCACCTCTTTTTTCTTTTTTTTTCCTATGTGCCTTTGCATAGTTTTCAGTAGAATCTGCTCTGTGACCTTGCCTAGCACAGTGGTGAGACTGACTGGTCTGTAGTTTCACTGATATTCCAGTTTCCCCTTTTTAAAAATGGGGGTTATATTTCCCTTTTTCCAGTCATCAGGGACTTCACCTGACTGACACAATTTTTCAAAAATGATGGATAACGGCTCAGCGACTTCATCTCCAGCTCCCTCAGGACCTGTGGATGAACCTCATTGGGTCCCACGGACTCGTGCACATTCAGGTTCCTTTGATAGTCTCGAACCTGATCCTCTCCTACAGTGGTGTGTTGGTTTGCATGCCTGGTTTTTGGTAGCAGGGGGGTCACAGAGATGGCTTCTGTGAGAAGCTGCTAGAAGCTTCCATCCTGTCTGGCAGAGCAAGTCCCTGATGGCTCTGAAGATGGACATGCCACTGGCCAAAGCTGGGCCAATTAGAGATGATGGTAGTGCCTCTGTGATAACATATTTAAGAAGAAAATCAAAACAAAGTGGTGGTGAAATTTGAATTCCAGCTGGAGAAGAGGAGGAGGTGAGAACATGTAAGGGAAACAATATGGGGACACCAAGGTCAGTGGAGAAGGAGGGGCAGGAGGTGCTCCAGGCACCGGAGCTGAGATTCCTCTGCAGGCCATGGTGATGACCACGGTGAGGCAGGCTGTCCCCCTGCAACCCACGGAGGTCCGTGGGGGATGCAGAGATCCACCCACAGCCCATGGGGGAGGTGCTCACGCTGCAGCAGGTGGATGCCTGGAGGAGGCTATGAACCAGTGGCTGTGAACCTGGTGGAGAGAGGGGGCCCGTGCTTCCAGGCTGGAGCAGCCTGTCCTTGAAGGACTGTACCCCGAGGAAAAGTGACCCAAACCACAGCAGTTTTGGGAGGACTGTTTGCCCATGGGAGGGACTCATGTTGACTCATGTCCCTGCTCATGTTGCAGCAATTTTGGGAGGACTGCTGCTCGTGAGATTGGAGCCACGCTGGAGAAGTTCACAGAGAACTGTCACCCATGGGAGGGACCCCACAATGTAGCAGGGGAAGGACTTCTTTGCTTGAGCAGAAGAAAACTTCGGGTGACGAACTGACCAAAACCCTCACCCCCCTGTCTCCCTGCGCTGTTGGTGGGAAGGAGGGAGGGTTTGGGGGAAGAAAAGGTGTTTTTAAGGGCTTATTTTACTTCTCATTATCCTCTTCTGATTTTGTTAGTAATAAATTCACTTCGTACCTGTAAGTTGAGCCTGTTTTGCCCTCAGAGTGTTTTCTCCTGGTCCTTATCTCAACTCATGAAGCCTTCATTAAATTTTTCTCTTCTCTGCCCAGCTGTGGCAGGGGAGGGTGAGTGAGCGAGATTCGTGGGTGCCTGGCGTTTGGCCAGTGTCAAACCACGACAAGTGGGCTCAGGGTCTTCATCCTCCCAGTCCCTGCATCTGCCTTTCTGGACTTGGGTGGCGTGGCTTGAGCATTTGCCATTGAAGACAGAGGCACAGAAGTTGTTGAGAACCCCAGCCTCCTCTTTGTCCAGGATAGACAGGTTTCCCATTTCCTTCCAAAGAAGGTCCACATGATCCATAGTCTTTCTTTTGGTTGCAACATATGTACAGAAGCCCTTCCTCTTTGCCTTAATATCCCTAGCCAGAACAATTCTAACTGGGCTTTGGCTTCCCTAACATTGTCCCTAGCTTCCTGTACAATTTCCCCGTATTACTCTCAAGCCATCTGTCCTTGTTTCCACTTCCTAAAAGCTTCTTTTTTTTTTGCTCTGAGTTTGCCCAGCAGGTCCTTATTCATCCATGGAGACCTCCTGGAATTTTTGCTTGATTTACTCCTTGTTGGGATGCATTCCTTCTCAGCTGAATACATGAATACACGAAATACCATTGCTGGTATATAAATTTGATATAACTTCCATGTCATATCAGTAATCCGGAAGATGCATGTATAACACAATACTAAATAACTGCCTGTATTTATAGCAGACTGCTATAACAAACTAAGCAGTGAAACAGTTAACAAAGAAGTCCTAAAGGAAAAGTACTCTTCAGACTTTTCATAATCATGTTTTAGAAGTCAGGAGTCTCTCTAAGAATCTTCCTCTAGATAGTAAGATTATATAAGATTATCAGTAGGTGAACAAGAGTTAATTAAGAATACAAGGCAGTCTTATACAAATATTTCTGCTTTTCCTGTTATGAAAACAACACATACCATGGAATAGTTACGAAAAGTAATATAAAGGATTTTGTAAGCAAGTGCAAGGCAGAAGGGACAAACATTAGGACAGTGAGGTAACTTGTACTTTAAGTTTCTAATGTCAAATATATAATTTACTCTCCCCAGCGCTACCTGCTGTCAAAACAAAAAAATTAAAAGTAAGGTCAATATGAATCCTCGTCAATGATTCAACAGCTCATACACTTTTTCTCTCCTCAGTATAATAATAGCTAGCAGTATTTTCACCAAAGAATTCCTCAAATTAAAATGTAGTCTCAGAAAGACAAAAGCATGAAGTCAGTGTTCTTTTAATGAAGGCCTCTCTGTTCGTAATTGATATATTCAAGACACTATTTCAGACACCTCTGAAACGTGAATTTTTAAAAAATCACACTAAAAATTACTTAATAGGATTTTCTTTCCTTCTAAAGGGCTTCCAGTAAAATCAACATATACACATATAGAGGGAAAACCCCCCCCACCTTAATAATAGCAATAGACGTGGACTTTTCAACATACCAATGAAAAAGGTAGTATCAAATATTGCAGATTCTAAAGAGATTCATTTTGTAAGTGAAAACGAAGGGCAGATATATAAATGAAATCCAATTAGGAATAAACTACAGAATTTCATGTGGACCAAGAATTTCACATTTAAAGATACAAAAACAAATGTCAGTGCCAGCTCACTTTTTCACTGTTGCAATGTTCCTCTTCTGCAATCCTTTGTTTGTATTCCTTCTGCAAGTCTTCCAGCTGTGCCTGCAACTCATGAACTTTTGCTGTCATCTCTTCTTCACGAGACTTCAAAATACAGGGAAAAAAACTACTTACACAATTAACCACTAAAAAACTTAACTATGGTGGACATAAAGCAATCAACAAACGTTATACTGTACACAGAAAGGATATACTTGACATTTGTGTAAAAGGTAGTTACACCAGAGGCCTACAGAATAGACCAAGAAAATAAATTGGTGCTTAAGATTTTGTAGGCCTCCGACAATAAAGATTACATAGTTAGGATTACAGTTACATTTTTTAAAATGCAAGAAGAGATCTGTTTCTCTTGGGCACTAAAACAGCATTTGAGTATAATCCAGTAAGTGCATGAAGGTCATAACCTTCATGGAAGGGGCAGATGATGACACAGAACTAATTCCTATATTATGGAAATGACAAGGACTTAAATCCTTTCCTCAGCCACTCTCACAAGGATGTTACTAAAGCAGTTTTAAGCACATTTTCGAAAACAATGACCAACAATTTCCTGTTCTCAAGGGTTTGGAAGGCAGTATGCAGTGTGGAGGAAAGAAGCAGTAACAAGAATGGTAGGGAGGAAATTAACTTTTCCTGTATATGACAAAAAGACAATTACCTAAATCCTAGGAAGTTAATCCATCTATATGGCACTTCGCAAAAACAAGTATTTTTTAAAATTGTGTCCCCTCTGGCCTTTTTGTGAGAGAATATGTTAGGGACTTTATAAAACAGCACTCTGATTCCTAGTGCATGTCTCCATGGCTGGACAAAACTAAAACTCTAGTTTCACTCATGCTAACTGCACAGGGCAGTCAGTCAGCTGATGGCTCTACTAACACAGTAGTGTTGACTTCAAGTCAAATTAGTACTATTAATTAACTGACAACAAGTCCAGAACTGCTGATGGAAATTTTGTTCTATTCAAAAATCTCAGGTGTACAAATTATAATGATACAGAATATTCTCTGGAAAAGTAAGTGTAGGACTAGAAAGCTGATCTAGGCTTAACAGACTTACGGTATGTCATTACTAAAAAAAGGATTATTTCCCTCTAAGACCAATTTTTAATGTGTTCCCTGCACATGACTTAAGAATGAAACACACTCCCCACACAGCCCCTCAGCCCAAAAAGCATCACCAAAAAGAAATGAAGTAAATCAAACCACAAAAAATGAGAAGACGCAGTATCTGAGCAATTTTTACAGCCTCAAAGTTTTAAGAATATCTATCCTCAAGGAAAACCTTGCTCAAACATCATGACCTCCAAACAATGTTAGCTTCTATTCATTCACATGATTTTTCTATGCCCTCAGAAGTGCATCATTAATAAATTAATTAATGATTAATTAATGATTAATTAATGATTAATTAATTAATAATGTCTAAGTTTTTGGTTTTGGTTTTTGTTTTTTTTTTTAATAGATGGTTATACTCCCTAGGTTAAAAATTCTCAATACCTGGCATATTCAAGGATAGTGGTGGTTGTTGTTTTGGCTTTTGCAGATTTTTTGATTTTTTTGTCCAAGAATCTAAAATTTTACAATTTGTACACCACTGTTTAATTAAACAAATCATAATTGAATGCACATCATTCTTAGTTATAAAAGGCAGTTGAAAGGCTGAAAAGAAATTATACTCAAAATGACGAATGACACTTTTGTAAAAGGGACGTACCTGTGAGAAAGTATTTGGATAAAGCCCTGAAGAGATATTATTACATTAAATTTGAAATTATTAGCGATCAAGTGGGGTTCCAACATGCTAGTGATCTGTATTTACAGTAAGAATTTATTGTTCTATATAGCACCTGGCATACTCTGAAAATAAACCACATGCTATTGGGATTTAATTACAGTTATAGACTAAGACTTGAAAAAAGTTATAATTTTCAAAATCTTAATCAGAAAGCCTATCCTGTACTTACATGGAAGGCACTACAACACATGAAAGGATACATAAATGAAATTAGGTATTTTATTTTAGCTCATAGGTAGGCTTAAAATAAACTAGCTGGAAAACAGCATTCAATTTTTCTCTAATTACATACTTTAGTTGAAGAAAAAATACTTCACTCCCAAATCAGAGGCTATGCTGATTTAAAAATCCTTTAATTAGGGAGACTTTCATGAAATCTTATGTGATGAAAGTTTTCATGAAAGAAAACAACACATAAAGCAAAAGTGGAGCACTTCACAAGTAAATCATATGAAGTTTAACAGACTGAAAAATTCCTGCTTGTCTTTGAGGATAAATACTCAAATCAAGTTAGACAATTTTTAGCACCAACCATGTTTAAAATGCAACAGAGAGCAACGAAGTTATATGAGCAAGATTCATTCTTGCAATTGGCTTTATTTTTGCTTCGTCTTCTTACCATTTGAGACAAACCTCTGCACTATGTGAAATTTCTCAAATCCATCATGAGTCTAGTCAAGTATAAGTGCAGTAATAACTGGTAACTTTAGGCCAAATCTGGTGAGGTATATGTTCCTATTTCTATCAGAGATGTTAGATGTTAACGAACATGACATACATTCAATTTAACAAAAATATTTCTCAACTTTTGAGATGCTTACAATACTTCTTTCAAGAAAAAAGGAAAAAAAAACCTCTACATTTTTTTTGACTCCCTAAAATAACAGAAACAAAACACTCACACATATAACTACAGAAGATAGATATACAGAATACCTATGTATTCTGAAATTTAAAATATCAAACTACAGTTTACTGCAGTTCCAGGTACCTGTCACTGCCGTCATCAATGAGATGCAAAAAATGACAGTGTTCATGTCTTCCAATTGCACATAAGTCAAATTAGCCTAAACCTTCAAGCTCATACAATGACTACAGCATGCTTGTTTCTGACACTAAGGACGAACGTAGCAGAAAACACAGAGGAATAACCAGCACAACTTCAAATCACATACCTATCCGGCCCTATAAAGTAATGACCTGAAAGACAACACACTGCACATTGAGGTAAGAGAAATTTAAATCCTCCAGAAACGCAGAATTTAGACCTATTGTACAAAAAAACCCCACAAACAAACAAAACCAAAAACAAAACAAAAAAAACCCCAAAACACCAACAACCCACCCCCCCCAACTCCAAAAAACCAACTTTGTTTTTTTTATATCAAGCAATTTTTCTAAATTACGAAACAAAAGAAGGGGACTCTGAAAGTAAAACCCTGCTAATGCTGTTCAACCTGCTAGAAGTTCAAAAATCAGAGTGAAACACAACAACCTGCTTACACGTTTGAAATTTTTAGTATGAAGCACTCAGTAATGTTAAGTACATAGATCTCTGGACTGCTAACTGATAACAAACAAACAGTCCACTTACATCTATTACTGCTGGCTCTATTCATGGAACCGTCTCTTTTATTCACTATTTGTGCAAAGAGGAGTAGGATTAACAAATTTAAAGCCTGCATTCCAATATGATGTACAGTCTAGTGCTGAAAACCATTTCATCTTTTCGAGCTATACAGGCAGGACTGGGACAATTTACTTGGCTAAAACAGGGGGCATCCTTGGTGAAGTACCCTTAAGCTGAAATTGGCTGGTAACTTTTGGTTGAAATGCTACTAGAGCAAAATAATGTCTATCTGCTAATATCATGCAGAAAAACTATTCATTACAAGCAAAAAAAATCTTTACTAGCATAAAAGCTATGCAAACAAACTGCATGGAACAGAACCTTACTTTAAGGGCTATGGCACCAATCTCAGCAGGACATCAGAAGAAGGAGATAGAGAGTGAGACTGCCCCATAAACATCGTATTTAAATCCTTCTAAAAAACTAATACACCACCACCACCACAACTCTAGGAAAAGCTTAAATGTCATTCCATTTTCTCATTCCAATCTGGCACACAAACTGCTCAAGGATGTAAGGACTTCAGTTTTTCTGTCTAGATATGCAATCGAAAAAGAGTTATTTTGAAATTTATGTAGTCATATCACTTTTCAAAAAGATACCTCAAGGATTTCTTCGTATTTTTTCACAGTTCTTTTTAGATCATCATCTTTTTCAACAATTTTTTTATGCAACTGTGTTGTCTCTATGTGATGATTTTCTATCAATTCATTTTCTACCTCCTGGGCTTTACCTATATAAAAAAAAGGCAGTATTAAAAAAAGCATTTTTTTTTAAATTATGTCATAACAGTATTTAAAAAATGCTTTAAAGTAACTATAAGGGAAACTTTCCAGGAAAATTAATTTTTCCACACTGTCAGTTACTATTATGTTCCTTGATCCTAACATGTACGAAATTTGTTGCCTGCAGTTTGGTATCTGGAGCAATTTTTTCTACCTGGTGCTGGAACTAGTTTCTAGAAGATGACAACCAATATTTATCAGCTAATTCTCTCTTCTATTCTGTCTAGAGATGTGATTGAAACTTTTGCAAATCTTCAGAAACTCCTCACCTGTAGGTATACTTCTAGTAACTGGAATCAAAATACACCTTTTTCTCAGTTCTCTAATCAACTTACACTATGGTGGCAAAAGACAGACAGAGAAGACATAATATGTTGTACTCTAGTTAAAATCACATTGTGTTACAATCAGACATCATACCCAGCTGGTACCTGCTAGTGGTTAGTGAATGAAGTCTGCAAGATGCAGCTAAGAAAATGCAATTCTGATTCTCAGATGGATTTAAGTTTCTCTAAAAGGCACTCTCCAGGTGCCATGTATTCAACAATGGAATGTTAAAGTTTGTACTACTGAAGATAAAGTAACATTAGAATGGAAACTTAAAAATGGACTTTCACCTTCAAAACTTTATTGTCGTATTCTATTCTTTTCTATGTATGACAGAAAGATAGGTACCTATGGCTATCATAGGTAACTCTTGCCATGGCAGATGTAAAGAGTGCTAGATCAAAGATCCATCCTGCAGAACAGCTACATATGCATTTTCTTAATTGTACTATAATTAATATTTAAGTTATTTCCTAAGCAAGAGAAGTTCTTCCCTTAAGTTCTCTAGACATTCATAAAACAATTGTTGGATTTATCATAGTCCCAGGTAAAATCCCTTCCCCAAAACAACAATAACTGAAGATTAGGTTTTCTGTCTATTTTACTGATTACGGTTATATTCGTATTTCACTTACTGATTGTCTCTCTTACTGCTGTTTCCAATTCTCTCTCTTTTTGAGCCAGCTGAGTATTGAACTCTCTTATTAACTGCTTTAAGGTGGAGTTGTGCTTTAACTCAATGTCTTCTTGTTCACATCTGTACAAAAATGTCAAAACATACAGCGAGGAAATGTCACTTTTAAAGAGTGTGAGAAAACACAAGGCAAGGCAAGGGATGTGGGAATTTCTCCAAAACTATTTTAAAATGGGATGGTTTTGAATTATGTGAATTCTGTGAGATTCAGGGAGGCTTTTTCTTCCTCTCTTACCTAATTCACCTGGCAGGCATGAGTGTTTCATTTAAAAACAACCCAGAATTGAACCCTTTCAAAGATAAGGAGTTTTTGCTGAGGAAATTGAAGAACTGGAAGAAAAGAATGTGCCATAAAAGCAGAATTTTTAGGGAATTTTTAGGGAATTTTTAGAATTGCTTGAGAAACTTTTAAGACTGCTGAGCAGTATACCACATTTTGTGCAGTACATATGAACAGTTATTGATATCATCTGAACATGAAGCTCTCAGCACTAAGGTTTAATAAACTTTGTTTGTTTGAGAAAAATAGAATTATATTATATGCTTTGGCAATGTTGAAAATGACCATCACTGAAACAGATCAGAAACAGTATTACTCTGCCAAAAGTAAAAGCTCTGTTCTCTCTGTTTCTCTATTTAGAAAAATTAAAGAAAAATATCAGTCGTTATTTCCTCGTTACAAACTGAGCTTTAGAAAAGTATTATTGAGGTTTTAGTGACTAGAGATAAAATACAGAAATGGTAATACAAACAGGAACAAAGAATTTACCTGATTTTCTGTTCCATTTCTTCTAAGGACTCCTTCTTTACTATGTCAAGCTCTTGCTGATGTTCCTTTCGCAGAGTACGTATGTCTTTTTGAAGATTATTCACCTCTTTGTGTAGTTTCTGTTTCTCCCCTTCAGTCTCCTCCAGTTTAGTCTGTAAGTCCTTCTGCTGGTTCTGCATATCAACTAGTAACTTCTGCAGCTCCAAAACAGATCCAGCCTTTTCTTCAGCATTTTTCTCAAAAGCTTTAAGATCATAATTTCTTTCATCTAACTGTTGCTGTAGACATTTGAGCTTTTCTTCATATCTTAAACTCATATCTTCCATCTCAATCTTATGTACTTCATTTTTCTTCACTATATTATTTTCTAACTCTTTTATCTTTTGTTCTAAAGACTGACTGACTGTCTCCTTTTCCTGCATTTTTTTCTGGAAATCTCCTATTATATTCTCCATATCAAGATGTTTTTGTTCTTTAACTTTCAATTCTTCCCTACTGCTTGCTAAAACACCACCACAACAAGCATGCTCATCCGCTAACAATGAGTATTTTTTGGTTTGCTCCTCAAGTTCTTTCCTGAGACTTTTGGTCCTAACCTGCTCTTCCTGATGGCTCTTCTCAACACATTCTAGTTTTTTAAGGAGTTCTTTCTGTTTGTTTTGCAGTTCTAGATGAGAATCATTACTCTCTCGTTGTTCCTTCTCATACTTCTGTAATAATGCATCTTTTTCAGTTAAGCCCTTCTGTAACACCTGCATTTTCTCTTTGTATGTCTGATGGACATTCTGTAGTAAGTTATTTTTTTCTTGTTCTACAGCGGCTTTTACACTCTCTACTTTTTGCAGCATTTCCTTCTCTAATTCTGTGGAATCTCTTGTTGACTTAATTTTTTCTTCTAAGGACTCAATTTTGGCTTCTCTCTCCTGTACTTTCTGCTCCAACTCTCTTAACTGATCCTCTCTATCTTGCTTAAATTGCTGTTCCTTTTCTTCCATCTGAGACAGTAACTGCTTTCTAATAGAACCTATTTTTTGCTCTGCCTTCTTTTTCAGATCAGCCAGCTTAGTGCTGTTCTCTGCATTCAGTCTCTCTTCTAATTCTTTCAGTTCTTCCTCTTTCCTTTTAAGTATCACTGACTTAATTTGATCAAATTCCTTCTCCTTTGATTCAAAATCAGCTTTCAGTGAACCTATTTGCTTCTCAAGATTAAGCACTTTTTCTTCAGCCTTCTTTAATCTACTTTCCTTTTCAAAAGCCACCTTCTCTGCCTGATGGAGTTGCCAAGCTATATCTTTCTTCTCTGTGTCTTTTTGTTCATTACACTTTTTAAGTTCCTCCACCAAGGAATCATTTTGTAAAGTTTTCTGAGCAATGTCTTTTTCTAGTTCAGCAATTTTTGCTGCTTGTTTTTTTAACTTTGAGGTTAACTCACTTTCTTCCTTTTCCCTCCTGTTTTGCTTTTGTTCCAATT
Organism: Pachycephala philippinensis; assembly: GCA_013397055.1. Classification (NCBI taxonomy): domain Eukaryota; kingdom Metazoa; phylum Chordata; class Aves; order Passeriformes; genus Pachycephala; species Pachycephala philippinensis. The sequence goes on from VWZT01001041.1 coordinate 41,576, forward strand.
CACTTTTTAAACTATCAAGATTCCTGCTTTGTTTAACCAGCTGTTCCTTCAGTTTATTTAGCTCTTCATCTTTTTTACTGGCTTCAGTATTGCTTAATTCAAGTTTGCTCTGCAAATCTTTGATAGTATCCTGATTTTGTGTAAACATGGTTTGTGCTTTCATCTTCCACTCTGACAGCTGGGCTGCGCAATGATCTATCTGATCAAGAGCTGATGCTTTTTCTTGACTCAGCATCTCAACTCTGGATGATAACTCTTCTACTTGATTTAACAACTGCAACCGATCCTCTTGATGTTGTTTGCTTAGCAGAGATATGGCTGCTTCCTTCTCTTTTAAACTTACTGTGCTTTCAAGTCTAACATTAAGGTCATTAACTGTTTTGTTGAGAGCAGACACTTCAGATTGTTTCTCCTGGAGTTCTTCCCTCATTGATGTGACAGCGTTGATATTTTCAGATAACTCTTTCCTCAGCTGTGTTATGCAAGTTTCTTTCTCTGATGCTGCTTGCTGCTGATGCCCTCCCTCTTTTTGCAATTGTTCCTTTTCTGTTACAAGTCCTTCTATGTCAGCTCTCATGGACACAATTAAATTGTCCTTCTCTTGCAACTCTTGCATTGACTTTTGCAAAGATGTAGTAGCAGCAGAATGATGCTCTGTCATTTTTCTAAGTTGAGCTTCTAGTTCAGTTATCTTACTTGTTTTGATTAATATTGCTTCTTTAACTTTTGCAGTTCGGCGCTCACAGTCTGCAATTTTACATGTTACTATGCCAATTTTTTCATTACATTTTTCAATTAATTCATTGCCTTTAGTTTGTAATGACGCTTCAGCATTCTTCCAAGCATCCACCTGGGTTGTAAGTTCTCCTGACAACCTTTTAAGTTCAGTTTCTTTTAGCCGAATTGCTTCTATTTTTTTCTCATAATTTTCATGATCTTTATACTGAGAAGATTTCACAGTTTGGAGTTTCTCTTCAAGGGTTCTTACTGTATCAGCCAGCTCAGTGATTGTGGCTTTGTCCTTCTCTTCAACTGCTTTCTGTTTACTGAGCTGTTCCTGAAGTCCTGTCTGCTCTTTCAGGGATTGTTTAAGATCACTTTCCAATTTTTTCAACTGTGTTTTCAGGTCACTTTCCTTATCTGACAAAGCATTCACCTCAGCCACTGACTGCCTTAGCTGTTCTTGCAATTTCTTCAAGCACTCCTCCCTTTTCACTTGTTCTTCCTTCAGATGGGTTATTTCTGTTCTGGAGCCCTCCTTTTCAGCACTGAAGATTAAAAGCTTATGTTTCAAATCTCCAACTTCCTGCTCTTTCTCTTGCAGTTCCATATCATGTTCTTCCTTGAGCTCTTCAACCTGCTGATTAAGTTTCTTTTCCCAACTTTGGATTACATCTTCCAATTTCCTCCTGTGATCCTCAGCAAGACTGTCTAGTTGCTCCTTCTGATTAGATTCCAATTTTGACACTGCATCATTGATTCCAGATGAGCTGGCACATGCTATTTCCAAAATTTTAGCATTGAATTCACTCTCTTTCTGACTGAATTCCAACTGCTTGTTTTCAAGTTCTTTTTTAAGTTTAGCTTCCTGCTCAGCAAGTTTATTTTTGAAAGTTTCCTGCATATCTTTTGATTTCTGTTCCATTTTCTCCACTTTCTTCTCCTGACATTTCAGTTTACTTTCATACTCTCCTTGTAAAGCACTAATCCTCTCCTCTGCAGCTAACAGTTTCTGTATAAGTTCTTCCACTTGTTTGTTCTGTAACTTCTTCACGTGCTCAATTTCATTTTCCTTCTCAGTCAGACTTCTCTTCGTCTCATCAGCCTTTTTTTGGAGATCCTTCAGTTGACATTCATATTGCTGTGTTAGAGTGGTTATTCTCTGTGTATTTTCACTGCTTTGCTCCTCTAGCTTTGCAGATACTTGGACAAGTTCAGCTTCAGATCTTTCTGCAGATTCCTTTAGTTTCCGTTCACGTGCTTTTAACTCCTCCAAATGTCTGTCTTTGTCCTCCAGTGTCTGCTTGAGTTTGTTGAGCTCCTCTTTGAATACCTTCTCAACATCTTTAATAGACATTTCATGCTCTTTTAACATTGTTTCAATCACTTCACTGTGCCGTTTCCTCTCTTCTTCCAATCTTCCTTTCAATTCTTGCTTTGCTTCACGCACTTTACTATTCAATTCTGAGAGCTCTTGTTCTAAATCATGACGTATTTTTAGTGCTTCTGATAGCTCAGAAGACAGTGCTTCTAATTCTGTTTGTTTCACATCAAGTTTTTCTAATGTTTTTTCATTCATCTCTTCTATGTGTGCACAGAAAACTGTTTCTTTCTCTTTCAAAATGGTATGTATCTCTTGTTGTTGTTTCTCTCTTATTTTTTCTATTTCAGTTATTTGTTGTTGCTTTAAAATTTCAAGTTTTTCTGTCCAAAGCTTTTCTTGCAGCTGTTTCACATTCTCCAGTTCTTTATTGTGTTTTTCAACCATATCATTGATTTCCTTACTGTGCTGGTTTTTTTCAGACTCTATGAGAGTACTTAATTCCTCTGACTGCTTTCTGTCATCTTGCAAATACTTTGCAAGAGAGCTTTCCAGTTCAAGAATCCTCTGTTAGAATAAAGTTTTAAAAGAATATGAATATTCAAGTGGTAACAATTTGATTAATTTTTTTCAAATCTTACCAGGTTCACACAACTATAGGTCACTTATTCCATTATTTTTAGTGAATGTCAACTTCTTCTATAAGCCTTTTATTCATCTGGTTTGTTCTCACCTTTGCTTCCATTATGGAGAGTTAGTTATTTAGTAAAAAACTTTCTATTTCACTGCAATGAAAATAAACACAAAAACTTGAAAATAATGTAACTAATTCAAATAAAGTAAGTCATGTGATATTTATGAGAGATATGCTCGCATTTTCTTCCTAAACTAAAGTAACAACATATAGGATGAAAGATATAGGGAATTTAGTAATACAATAGTATTACAAAGTTTTGTACCTCCTTACTGATTTATCAATAATTCTACCTCCCATGGAAATGCTGCTGTAAAGCTTTAATGCTTCTATGGGCAAAACTTCCAAACTAATATCTGGGAGTGGTGTAATAATGTACAAACTTGCCTTAGCAGATAATACAATGTTACTCATTACGTAAAGCAAAGGACACTTCAAAAATTTAAGCAAATCTTTTTGCTTACTGTGGTGGTGCATTCCCCCCTCCTTCTCAGGCCACACTGAGATCTGAGAAATGCTTGTTAGGCCTCAGCCTTGAAAAAACAGCACCTGGACTCAGCTCTTCACAAGCTTATAAGAAACACTGTCTACTCCCAGGAATTCCAGACGTCTAATAAGCTCTTGTTTTATTATGAACAGTGTTGGAAACTATTTTTCTTGCCTGAATGGCATAACATACCTGTTCTCACACTTTCAAAGAAAGTGCTAACACAAACTGTGGCCACGATGAAACATTGTTATGACTAAAGCTCACCCTCTAGCAACCCTGTAAACAGCGGTCCAAAAGGGGCCCCCTTTGAGCTCTCCTGGACTGCAGGAAGCTGTGACCAGAGTGGGACTCCTCTCAGAGCTAGTGAACTCTCAAGTTTTTTGTATTTGGAGGATTGACGAACAACGACAAATCCTGGACCAATATCTTCACTCCTCAATTCTCAACCCTTCATCCATTGGGAAGATGCAAAGGCATCCAAGGTATTTCATTTATCTTCAAGGGGAATTTTTCACAGGTACTGTTTCTTACACTGACTCTTTATGTCTGTGTGCATGCACATGTGCACATGCTATAGCAAAGCTGGGAGAAATGCTGCTTTCTTAGATGTTTAAGTACCTTAGATATCTAAGTTAGACCTGTAAGTAAGGTTAAGTCATAAGTTATAAACTAAGTGGAATGCTGCTAAGTGCTGTTCTTTGCTAAGTCGCTAAGTTTAACTTATAGGTTAGGTTAAATGCTGTTAAGTGTTATTCCTCTGTTAAATTGTTAATGTTAAGTTGTAAGTTGAGTTAGGTATAAGGTAAGTGTTATTCCTTTGTTAAATTGTTAGGTTTAGGGCATAATTTAAGTTAAAATACTCTTAAGTTTGAGTGCTGTTTAACTTTTAGGCCGTATTCCTTTTTATCTTTGCCCTCACTGTCCTTTTGTCACATGCACCTAAACACACACACATAAACACATACACACACAAACACACATACCCTAGACAGTTCTCGGTTCATTTCTGTTTGATTGCCTGGATTTTGTTTGGTTTTGCTGTTGCTTGTTTTTCCTTAGTGTGCCTTAACTGTCCCATAAGTAGTAGAGTGAATCTTGCCAACAAACTTTGTTGTGCTCTCAATATTAAATCTGGCTTTTACTGATACCCTTGGTGCTGATTTTTTTAAGCGATCTCAAACACTTGTTTGTAACACTTACTAAAGTATCCTTATAAGTATTTGTAAGGTAGCAGTACCCAGAAATTACACAGCCTGAAATTTCACTCCTCTGTATAAAATACCTAAAAATTAAGTAGATGGATACAAATTCATGTCCCACACCATGCTACAAAGTCAATGTATTCCTATATTTTGCCACCTAATCTTATAAAAAACTAGGGGATGCAGAATAGCATGGCAATACATTAAACTTTTGTCAGTTTAATCCCACAAGACCCAATCACAACAAATCACCATTTGTAAACTTGTCACAGTTAAACACATACTGAAAGGACTACTTGTAAATGCTGAAGTCTTTTGGAATCTTTACTCACAGTTCTACAAGTCTCTACTTCTTGATGCATCTTCTGAACTTTCTTGTCACACTCAGACTGTATGGCTTTCTTCTGCAGCTCTAATTCTTCTAAGGCTAGGGATTCTTGCTGCTCCCGCTCTTGAAGGGCTTTTAAGCATTCGCTCTGAGTTTTTTCCTGCATGAAGAAGTACAACTAAACAATAAACTAGAAATATAGTCATCCCACCCTCAAGAACATTATGATAGGATATTTTCAAGTCAGTTAATAGGAGTCATACACTAATCACCTTTATTTTCTACACAAAAACACATGGAGTCTGTATTTGATCTGTGAAAATATAATTGTAATAAATCACTTCCTTTTTTTTTCTTGGAAATCATTTGTCTTTGCATGAAAAACGTAATGCAATCAAGCCTTCCATTTTGGTTTGTTTACCACTATTAATTGAAAATAACATCTTAGAGGAATAAAGTCTGTTCTCCCTTGATTCCACTGCTAATATATTTTTAAGCTTCTGTTTCTTACAATTAAGGAAGTAACCTGGAAAACAGGTAGAAAAATATAGTCAGGACAGGACTGCCAAAGTCCCTCAGTCCTAGTCACTATCCATCATGGAGGGGCACAAAAACCAATCGATTATTTGGAACAGATATATATAGATGATTTATGTACATATATGTTACATATATATCAACTATTTAGGCAAAATTATATGATTATCTATAGTGGACTACAGTTCATGAAAAAGTGCAAAGAATTCCAAGAATTCTTCCCAGTCTCATTTCAAAGAAGATTCTTTTTCTGAGGTCAAACACTATGAATAGTTAACCCCATTCACATAACACAACACAACCAGACATAACTATACATTTTTCAAACACCCTCATTTTTTGTACTTCTTTTACTCTAGTTGCTGGGGCTGATTGCCAATGATCCATAGGAAGATATTAAAAATGCAAGTCTAAAAAACAATTTCAAAAAAAGAAATAGTTTCTACAAGATACAGCTGTTACTGAGCACTGATGATAAGTTATCATTATTCAGTCTGGATTATTGCAGCTGCTTTCTTTTCATGTTGCTGAAGTCTCTGAGCTATTGGACTTTTGGAGAGCACTCCTATCTTTGAGTACAGAAGGACTCTCACTGTGGAATAGTGTCAACCCAAGACTTCTAATCCCAACACACACTTAGAGAAACGTCTTTCTATGCATTTTAGGTTTACATACAAGAGCTGCCTTCATCTTCTCCTGGAACACCTTTTCTTGAGCCTGTAATCTCTCATTTAGCTCCTGATCTTTGGTAGCCAGTTCTTTTTTATGGATTTTTTCTAGTTCAGCAACTCGTTCCTCTGAAGACTTCTGTGAATTAAAGTCAGAAAAAACTCATTTCAAAATACTGACTAGCACTTTGTAATTTTTCTTAGTAAGAAAATAGTGCAACAAAGAGAAGAAACCGGAACCATCTCTTTGCTCCCTTTGAATAAGTAATGATCATTTGGAGTGCTTAATATTAAGTCCTAACAGTTTTTATTTTCAAGCTTGAAGTTATCCATCTTCCTTCTCAAGTTTTTCATAGTTTTACTAAAGGAAACACCACATTTTCTGAAGATTCTTCTACCAAGGCAAACTTAGGGTTTCAGTTCAAACATGATAATATATTGGAAAACAAAGTTTTTTGTAGCTTTCCCAGTATTCTTATTCGATGAGCCAGAAAGTCAAGTGGTGATACTCTGTGTAGACAGTTACCTACATACATGCTTTATTTAACAATAATGTAAAGCATGTCAGTCATCCCCTTAAAGCATCAGCGTATTCTCTTAGAAAAATTAATACCATTATAAATGTCAACACAAGAACTGTAACTTAAGGGTGTTCAAATTTATAGGTTTGCAAGGTATGTGAAGTACACACCAGATAAAGCAAATTATAGAAACTTTTAACCAGTAAACAATATGGCAACAAGTTCTTAAACATTTACACATACTCTGCTAGGACAATGATTAAAAACTAAAAGTGATTAAACCCAAGATCCTGGTGGAGATGTGCAAGCTTCCTGCCATTAATCTCTTCTTCTTGACTCTGTTTAAAGTCTCAAGTCTACTTTTAGTAAATAATTTTATTAAACACTGTGAAGCAAAGGGTAGTATTATTTATTTTTACATGCCGCTAATGAACTGATTTAAATTGCTGGAGGAAAAAAATCTACGAGGAGTTTTCCATTTTGCATTAAGTAAATCTTTAATCACAGAAAATAATTTTTATAGATTTCATTAAATAGCAAAAGCTTTATAACAGCGTTCTGTCATACTGATGTATTTTACAACTATAGCTTAACTGTAATAAAGTTTTTACCTTCATAATCTCAACCACCTCTTGTTTCACTCTCGTTAATTCCCGATGAAGATTTACTCTCTCTTCTTCACTTGCCTTTTCTACTGCTTTAATTTTTTCATCCATTTCTGTCTGCAGTTTTTTTCGGGCTTCCTCTGTCTTTTGGGCAATACTTAGAGCCTTCTCAAGCTCTTCAAAAGCTGCCAAGAAAAAGAAAAGTATATGATAATTGAGAAATATCTATGTATTTTAATAGAAGAATTTCACAAATAAGAAAAGAATGAACTTAGGAATCCATGAAGAATTCACATGTTTATTACCTAGAAAGGAAAGAGAACTGACAAATAGATGTGAATTTCTTCCAATACATCCTGTAGCTTCTATTTCTTTGCCTAAAAACACTATAAAATGCATAAACCATATTAATGGATGAACTGTAACACTCCTCTTCTGCCTGTATCTGCTGAATAACTTTGAAGAAGTGGAAAACAGCTGCACAAAGAAAAGGCAATTCATACTTAAACAAGCAGACAGAAACAAAAACCAAGAATGACTACTATGCAAGTCAGTTACTAGTGGGTCATGAAGAGTTTCTCCTCAATAGAACACTGATGTATAATATCAGGCATTTTATTTACCTAAGAGTAATTCCAAATGTAAAACCTAGAGAATCGTTTCCTTAAACTGTGTTTCATAGAGTCTGTGGAGATGGCTTTGCTAATTTCATTATCTCACTATTTACATTTAATGTACCAGTGTAGTAGTTGAGTATTAAGAAGACTGTCCTGCGCTTCTAACTTCACAAATAAAATGTAACAGTAAAAAAAATGTAAAAGTTAAGATTTGCTCCCAAAAAACTATGTTGTTTCAAAAGAACACTCAAGCTGCAGTGTTGAAATTTATTTACTCTTGCATAGGACGCATAAATCCACTGAAACACATTTTAATTTACAAAATAGAAGCAATAATTCCATAGCTTCATCTCATGCTAAGGAGAAGTATTCTAACATACTTTATTCACTTTACAGATGACAATTTAGATAGAAAAAGAAAGGAAATAAATTCCAGTATTGTGAGCTCATTTATTTATTCAGTACCCCTAAAACTCACTACAACTGATGTCAGAATCTATATGGAATTACACAAGACTAGAGTTCAATCATTATTAGGAAAATCTCTTTTCCTGAATGAATCATGAATGTGGAAAACCCCTGCTGCATATTAGAAAAATTCAGTCTCAGAACACTCTACGATATGGTTAATACTTTGCATAACAGAATTTTGGCAAAACACCTTCGTAAAATTCAATATCAAGACTGTAATTTATCAGAGCACAACCCCCTAAAAGTATATTATTCTATTATACCCTGGACTACTTGGATTCAATTTTGCAAGGAAACAGAACAAAATAATTTTTGAAGTGTTACTTAGTATGCTAAGTTTTCTTCCAATAAATTCTATCCCCAAAAGAAAATCATAACAGACACACACATCTCCACTTTTTTTGATTCATCATTAGTTAGTAGACATTCACAGCAGTTATTGCAATCTTTGCTTTTTTGAAATTATCTTTAATAACATTCAGGCATGTGTTTGAGAAGTGAGTAATAATTTCCATTCCACATCTTTTGATAACATTAAAAACTGAAGATTTTAACCACGGTCTATACTTTTGAGGCAACGCTGCAAATATGTTTTCAAGTAACTTAATTTCATAAAACTGGATTCACCCAAATTCTGACCTTTTACAGAATTTTCTTCTGTTTTCTGAAGAAGCCTTCTTCTGACTACTCACAGCAACAATCATGTTTTAAGGCAAAATGGGGCTGTTATTGACTCTGGCAATACCAAAGCACACCGCTGTATCCACTTTTCCACTCCTGGCTCTGCTTAAATGCTAAAACTATTACAAAAAATTAAGAGCACTAGAGATTATTTCAAACAGGAAAACAGACTAATATGTAATACAAGCATGCACAAGGCTTATAGCTCCTTCTTTTGCACAGTTCTTCACAGGCCTATCAAAGCATTTGTCACCTGCAATCTGCAGGATTCAAGTTCTCCCCCCTTGCCACACTGGGCACAACTTGATTATGAATACAGCCTGCAGAACTGTGTTTGGAGAATGGTAATGACTTCCCTGATGCTCCTCTCAGTCCCAACAAAAGCAAGCCAAGCAAATCTGGCCAAGTCCTTCAGTATTATGGCATCATAGATATATTTTTTTCAAAGCCAAACCAAAAAAAACCCAAACAAGTAAACGAAAAAAATCAAACCAAAAAAACCCCCACCCTATGGACCTTTGCAAAGTATAGCTTGAAACTAAAGCCTGCAAATAGAACAGTATTTCACTTTTCCATACACCTTTTCTGGTTCTTGTTCTGAGCATCATGTACTTTATTTTCATTTGAGAAACCTGTTACTTCTGCAAAAGGAAAGAGAATACACTTGCCATAGCCCACAGATCAGTCAAAGAGAAGATCCAGGTTCACACTAGGATTGACTACTGATAGGGAATTGCTGAGCAACATGCAGTACAAAAGCTGCATCCCCATAATCACAAGCAGGTTGCTAGTACAAAAACTAGACAAAAGCTGATGGTTAAAAAGCCAAGAGGGTATGAAAGCACAAAGAAGCGATACTTCACAGAAACACACTTAGCTCTCTAAAAGTTAAATTATATGCATCTCAGGCACATTTAGCCCTCAAGCAACACAGAATATTTTCATTCAAAGTAGTTAATTCTAGTGTAGCTGGACACAACCACGTTTCAAACCAGCAGAGGGCTAAACTATCATTAAGCAGACAGAATGTGGTCTCTATTATCACTGTTATTTTTAATCTGTGAGGGATTTTAATTCTACCATGTATAAAAGCATGAAATAAAGTCCATGTTTTTACTGAAATATACCTACTCTGAATGCAGAGAATAAAGGCACTGCCTCTGCATTCTTCTCCAGCCTGCAGAACTTTGTTCAGGGAAGGTCTTTCAACCAAGTATTGGTTGAATGGAGTCTCACAAAGGCACATTAGCAAACCAGAAATAGAAACAAGCACACCAACAGAGTCTCAGGTGAGCCTTGCAAAACCCCATTCACGAGACAAAGCCAGACAAACTGGAAACCTTCCTGTGCAGTAGGTAAATCCCAAAAAATGAGTCTGAGCAGAGTTTAAGGAGTGCAAGGTTTGCAAACCTGGTATTTATAAAACGTGTGCTGGAGAGTTGACTACTTTACCTATGCCACTCCAAAGTACCAATCTTTCACCTTGCCCCTCCCACCCAGAGTAACACCCAGGCGCACTGCAAAGCCTTCTCACTTCCTCCGCCAGCGCTGCACACCTTATCTCTTTGCCTACAGCGCCTCCTAGTGCTAAAAACTGTGAAGGAAGCAAACAGGCTTTCTGAACTGGCTGGCAAATGAGAGATTACACATTCAATCTCTGAGCGCTGAGAGCAGGCATCGTGTCCAAATTTTGAAAAAAATAAGGTTGAAATAATTTCCTATAGCTGATTTGTGCATCTAGGCAGGATTTTAAATGCACAGTCCAAGCCTTTTTTTCTCACTGAAGAAAGGTGCAAAGCATACATTAATTAAGCTTGCAAAAGAAATGCTGCCTACAAATAGGATTTGCTTTCTAAAGACTTTGTTTACTCGTAGAATATAAATAAATCAGTAATCCGCATCCTGGGAAGTCATAAAGGACTTATGCTAGGTAATCTCAGGAAAAACAAACTTAAGTTTACCTGGAAATTTACAAATACTAAAAAGATCTTTGCTGAAGTAAAAAAAACCCCCGTGTTGCAGTTACCTCAAGTAGAAGTGCCTGAGAAGCACAGAATTTACTTTTTAGAACCCAATTCAAGCACCCAATGTGTGATGTAAAAAAACCAGATCCCTTACCCCAGTCCTGTTCATACAAGGCTTGGGAAAGGCACCAGGATTCACTTATTGGCATGTGTAGATACACAAAAACAAGATGCTCTGTGAGATTTCAACATAATGTACCTCTAACTACAAAAAAAAAAGAACTTCAACTGCGGCGACCAAGTTAGTTTACACAACACAACAAAAAAATAAGCATACATATCTTTTCACTATTTCATTACACAAAAATGCATTCACATTAAATCAAACACTGGAGCCATTCACTAAAGCCCTGATTTACAAAGTAAAATGCCAGAGATGTAGTAGTCAAGTAGGCAAGATGACATGGAAAACTACACCACTTTTTAGTCTCCAAGCAGCACTACAACAGTAAATTTCAAGTGTATTATGCTTATCCTTATTTTGCTATAACATAAATGAAATTAACATTTCTACTTCATTCCATGAAATCAATTCTTCACTAAACCATGATACAGAAAAAGATGTCTAGAATTTAACAGTCTAGATGCAGTTCTGTGCCATGTGGTCTACGATAACCCTAGTAGAGCAGGGAGGTTGGACCAGATGACGCACTGTGGTTCCTTCCAACCTTACCTATTCTGTGGTTCTGTGAAAGTCACCTCACATTAACTATCCAAAAACCAGAACTTTAAATGTTGACCTCAAATACATGAAATTGCCCAGTTCGTAAAACCATTACAACTCAAAGGTTGTGGCCTAAAAAAAAATTTCAGGCTCTCCCAGTATACAAGGTGGTTTTCTCAAATTATTTAGTCCAACTGTATTGAACCACACTAACATTGTAGATAACAACATTTTTGGAATGTATTAAGCCAAGGATGTAATAGAAAAATCTAATAAAGGTCACCTTACAATTCTGTCTTAAAAGCAGTGTTAACTAATTTCCCAAGGGTTCCAACACACATATATGCATGCTTAAAAGACTATAATAAATGCACTCAAAGGTAAAGTTGATACTTATGCACTGTAAACTCAACAAAAGTACTTAAAAGTTTTGTTTAAAAAAGAGCACATTTAACACACAAATCTCCCCCTAGAAAAGTGTAGTGTACTCAACACATTATTCATTCAAATTAAATTACTTCTCATTACAACATTACAACTCATTACAACATTACAGTTGTCTACAGAATCATCTCTAACCGGATTTCAGCTTCTGGCCAGGCAAACATGAAGAAATTACTGTATTAAGCAGTGTGTGTAGCTACTACATTAATAATTCATAATTGTTTCTGTTGCCTCAAAAAACACTATTGCAAACAACTACGACAATAACTTCATATCTTCAGAAGTATTAAAATATTCTTCAGCTTCTTTTTTTAATCATGAAGAGCTTCCTAGTCTCCCAAGTACCAAACAAAATATAACTTTAGCAGGACTGACTGACTTCTGAAGTATGAATTTCCAGAACTAAAATGACACATGCAATCTTGAAAGGGTAGGAGAGGAAGACACCTAATCAAAATGTTTGTTACTTTCACAAGATGGATGTTCTAGCTGCTTTTCTGCATTACAGCAGAATGATCTATCCAAATTAATCTTTAAAATTGCAAGTTGTAATCTATATCTATATAGATTTAAAATAAACCACTATGAACTGTATTGTTTGAACTTCTCATTGCTTTTTAGAGAAAGAAAATATGTATAATATTTTATTCAAAGCTTCTGCCAAAGAGTGAGCTTCTTTACGTGTCCATGGGAACAAATTAAATTATTCTAAAAGAACTCTGACATAGTACAAAACAATTCCATTGTTTAAAAAACAATGGTTTAACTTCATTTCAAGCAAAAGGAGAACTGCAAGCACACATTACCTAATTTCCATAAAAAGCAAACTACATCATGTAACAGTTACATAAATGTTCCTCTTGTTCCAAGCCTGAAGCAAAAGGAATCATTACTGCTGTTTCACTTAAATCAGAAATGCTTCCATTAAAATAATTGAAACAAAATGCTTATTATGGTTATAACATTTTTACTTCTTCACAAACTCTTATACGCTCACTGCTATGCTTTCTATGAGAATTACTAGTAGGATTATAATGACAATTTATAGGTAGTTGCAAGTTTCTCTTCTTAAGTTAGACCAGTAGAAGACTCCATCAATCTTTTGTCCTACAAATAGGGAAGTACAGTTGCTTTTCAGAAGTTTCCTTCCTAACTCCAGTTTTATTGTTAACAGACAAATCAGTCAAAAACATCCCTAAACTCTGCTGTTCGGAAGTGAAGTTAGTAATGATGGTAGCACAGGCGATACGTAGAACAATGAAAAAAAAAGAGCATCTCTTAATATCCATTCCAAACAACAACTGTTGAAAAAGACCACACTGAAGCTTTCTGATACATAAATGTGAAAGCCAATAATCTATGTATTTTCTTACCAGCTCTTTCAGATTTTTCTTTCTGTTCTTTTAATTCCTCGCCTTTTGTAGTTATTTGTTTGATTCGAGCACGCAGTTGGGCTACCTCCTCCTCCTTCATTTCCAATGTTTCATGCATTTGTCGCTTTGTCTCCGCAATTACCATGCCCTGTGGAAAAGGTTCTTGTGATAAAAAGCTAGCAAATAAATAAGACATATACCTGAAACAATTTCAAGCCAGGGCACAATCCTTGTCAGGAACAAACTGTAGTCTGTTACTACAAGACCAGAGATCATGGTTTTTTTCTATGTCAGGAAACAGAAAATGCTAACAAAAAGAAGCTAAGAATAGGGATTATTTTTAAGAGTACCCAAAATTTACCTAGTGGTGAAAAGAACTCCAGCAACCAAAGACCATCCAAAAACTTCCTCCTTCTACTACAGACACTCTCCTTTCAAACATAGTCTGTAAACAAACCCAAACTAAAAGCATTGTAGAGCGTGTACTTCTCCTTTGAGAATACGCCATACAGTGTTAGTCACATCGTTTATGACACCATCACAAGTTACTGCAGGTACCAAGACTGTGATTAAAAAACTTTTAAGGACCCAAAAACTGAGAAACTCTTCATTTTCTATTGAAAGTACAGTTACTTTACTGGTTATTTTTTAATTAATTTAATTGTATCTCATCTTCATTTGTGTTTGGAGCTTTTTTGTTTGTTTTAGAGTTGGCATCAAGGAGTGTATTCAATATATCAGCTTCACCCTAAATAATATAATGTTGCAGTATTAAGTATAACCTAACAGACTTATACCTCATGGTATATATACAATAAAATTCTCAAGCAGTTTAAATAATTTGTTTATTAAAACATAGACCAAACCATCAGACCACTAAAACCAGCTTCTAATACCAAGAAGACAGATATTTTGTGTTTTAAACAATCTTCCTTAAAACCTACAGCTTTGTTTACCTTGTCTTGTTCTAGCTGTTCAATCAAATTCTTTGCATCACGCAGCTGCGTAATCAGTTTAGTCTTCTCAGCCATGTGAAGGTCCTAAAAAAAGATCCCAACCACAAGTTGGTTGACAAACAGCTTAGCTTTGGCTCTTACCCTGCACTATGCCTTGAAGGAAGAACACAGAACACAATCCAGGGAAACTGAAGTGGGCAGTTTTAAATTACTTTTACATTTCCCAGAGGTAGGCTACCTTATGGCTTCTGTAATAATTCAGAGATGAAGGTCTGAGTTGCTAAAGTAAAACAAGAAATATGTCTAAGATTTCTGCTCTATTACATGCATCTTGGCTTACAAGAGGATCTTAGCAATGCAACATAAATGGCTGTTACTAGCCTTGTTCTAGAAAATGTCCTTAAAATACTTAAGTCTTTCAGAGCTTTTTCAAACCAGGCTAGCGCTCAGAGACGAAGACAAAGATGGGAATCTGATCTCTGTAACTAAAGTTAAGTACAGCTATACTTAGCACATTTTCAGGTTTCATTACTATTAGCCACCTTACTTACACTCCACACTCAGCATTAATGGCCTTTAAAGGAAAATTGAGCAAAGTATTAATTTATTAGCTTTGGGATTGCACTTGTGTTCATTATATTGTGATCTCCACTGCCCCGCCTTTCTTTTTTTCCTGTTAATTTAAATAATTACTGCCTCGTTCACTAAGTCTTTAAGTTTTAGTTCTGCTCCACTCTTCTTACTTTCCCGTCTTCTGTGCTAAGACAGTCTTTTTCTCACCCCAATTTCCCACAACTACTTATTTCTGATACCATTCTGATGGTTATTTATACAGTAACGTTTCATACGCTACCTCACCACTCTAGAATAATTGCTCAGTGTATTAATTCCAGGTGGGTTTCGCACCTTTATCTCCAAAAAAATACAGGGACAGTTTGTTTAACATTCTGCCCTATTAATAAATTTTGGAAATACTGGAGTTCTGACTATATTTTCACAGTTAGCCATAAAGCTAAGAGCATTTTCCATACCTTCATTTTCTCCAGTTCCTGAAGCCTCTCTTCTAACTGTTCTTGAAGTGCCTCTTTCTCATTGGTTAATTGGGCACAGCGCTCCTTATGTGACCGAATAGTCTCCTTACAACGTTGTAGCAAGTTCTCTTGGCGCTTCACCCTCTGATTAAGAGTTTCCAGTGTTTTAACAGAATCTTCGTTACCCTCTATAAGACAACATACCAACGTTACCATATGCACACCATTTCCAAAATGCAGATCTGTATTCTGTCACAATGCAGTGGACTCATAAGTCTCTAAAGAAAGCTGTGTGAAGTCTGCAAAACTTCCTAGTTCCTACTGTAAGTGCCAGAAACATTCTACACATACACAGAATAGTAAACACAGTCTTTCACACCAAATTAACTTACAAAACCCCAGTTACTTTATCAGCTTCAAAACCAAGCTATTAATCAACAAGGTTTTTCATGTAATTAAAAAGTCATCATGATTTATAAACCTGCCTGCTGCTACCATCAGAATATGCACAAGTAGGAAAAAACATCAAGCAAAGCAAATCACACCTCGCAAGTGCCACACACACAGATTATTGCTTTCCCAAGGCTGGGTATGACATTAGTTCTAAAATATCCAGGTTGGCAATACTACATTCAGCAGGATAAAGGTTATAGTGTCTTTCTGAGTTGTACTCATACAATCATAGAATGGTTTGGGTTGGAAGGCACCTTAAAGATCATCTAGTTCCAACCTCTGCCATAGGCTGGGACACCTCACACTAGAACAAGTTGCTCAGAGCTCCATCCAACCTGGCCTTTAAGGTTTCCAGGGATGGGGTAGCCACAACTTCTCTAGGCAGTCTGTTTCAGTGCCTCACCACCCTCACAGTAAAGAATTTTTTCTAATATCTATAATTTAAACATACTCCCTTTCGGTTTGAATCACTCTGTATAACTAGCACATTCAGTAGTATTTTACTGTGTGCTTCTGAAGGCTGCAAGAGTATTTGGCATTGTACTGGATTTGCATGGCCAAGCTTCAGTAGCGGGAGGGGAGCTACAGGGGTGGCTTCTGCAAGGAGCTGCCAGAAGCTTTTTTCATGTCCCACAGAGGCGATCCCTGGCAAAACTCCAAAGACAGCTGTGCCACTGGTCAAGGCTGGGCCAATTTGAAATGGTGGCAATGCCTCTGTGACAACAGATTTAAGAAGAAAGAAAAAAAAAGTTATTGCACAGTTGTAATTGTGGCCAGAGAAGAGCAGAGTGAGAATATGCGAGGGGAACAACTCTGCAGACACGAAGGTCTGTGCAAAAGGAGTGCAGGGAAGGTGCTCCAGGCACCAGATCTGAGATTACCCTGGCACCCGTGGTGCAGACCATGGTGAAGCAGCTGTGCCCCTGCAGCCCATGAAGATCAAGGGGATGCAGAGATCCACCCATAGTCTGTGGAGGAGCCCATGCCAGAGCAGGTGAATGCCTGAGAAGAGGCTATGACCCTGTGGGAGGCCCATGGAAAGAGGAGCTCACCCTGGAGCAGCCTGTCCTTAAAGGACTGCACCCCGTGGAAGAGTGACACACGCTGCAGCAGTCTGGGGAGGACTGTTCCGTGTGGGATGGGCTCACATGGCAGCAGTTCTCAGGGAGCTGCTGTTTGTGAGATGGACTCACACTGGAGAAGTTCATGGAGAACTGTCTCCTGTGGGAGGGACCTCATGGTGGAGCAGGGGAACTACTCCTCACCCTGTGTAGCAGGAGAAACCACAGGTGATGAACTGACCATAACCCCCATTCCCTGTCTCACTGCCCCACTGCGGAAGGAGGTAGAGTGGGGAAGGAGCGAAGGGTGGGGGGAAGGTGTTGTTAAGGTTTTATTTTACTTCTTATTATCCTGCTCTGATTTTATTAGTAATAAATTCACTTCATATCTCTAATTCGAGCCTGTTTTGGCCGTGACAGTATTTAGTAGAGTGATCTCTCCCGAGCCTTATGTCAACTCATTAATTTAGATTCTTTAAATTTTCTCTCCTCTGTCCAGCTCTGGAAGGGAGTGAGAGAGCCGCTTTGGTGGATGCCTGGCACACTATAGTCCAGAGGCAGACTCACACACAGAAAACATCTCGAAAGATGATTTTTCGTTATTCACTAAGCAATACAAAAACCATGGCACTAGATAAGAACATCTCTCACCTAACACTTCATATCATCCCTACATACAAAAACCATAGCAGATACTGAACAAAGATGATTTCAAGACGTATGTTTACCTCTGTCTTAACCCTACCTTTATGAAGGGTACCAATGAAAGACACTTTTATTATTTATCAACATTATAACATCCCTTGCTCAGTAATCAAATATACACGACACTGAGAATCCCATTAAACAACCTCCTGACGTGAGGAACACTCAGGTTATTCAACAGCAGGAATATTCAAAATTGATCTTTGTTTTTACTTTTTTTCTGATAAAACAAGAGAGAGAACCCCCAAGCTCACAAACAAAAGACTGAGATTGGCAACTACTCTGCTCTAAACTCCAGGGATAGGTCCTCACTTATGGGGGACAGAATCTCTTAATTGTATTAAGTGGGGATAGTAAGAACACCGACCAACAAAGCAATAATTTCAATGTTATTACCAATATTGACAAAGGAAAGACACACCAGATCTGAATTCTTATGAAAATTTTGTTTCTTGAAAGGGTTATCCTGTCTTCTAGCTGCCACATTGTTTCCAAAACAATTGTCTTCTAGCAAATACATCCTTAATATGACATGGTCAGCCCTAAATATTGTAACTCCATCATAAATAACAGCAGGTTTATTCCCCAAAATGTAAGGTCTCTTGAAAAAATCACAATACCTACCATTGCTTCCTGGTTCCACAATATTTTCTGCACTGATTTCTTTTGTTGGACTTTGAACTTGTGTTTCTGATTCGACATTTTGATCGGGCAATTCAGTGCCTATCTGACCATTCTGTAATCTCTGTTTCAGCAACGACACCTAAACAAAATGTTCTTTTTGTTAAAAAAATCAAAGGATTCTAAGCAGATAATTTTTTACCTTCAAAACTAGAAAGAGTTAAATTAATTTTGATATTAGAAAGTAGAAAAAGGATAAATCTGTCTGCAATTTTTTACAAGTCAGAATTATGCTTCCAATTAATAAAAATAGAATGACTATGGGTAGAGAAACAAAGACCAACTAAAAAAACCACATGAATTTTGGAAAAGGAATTTTAGGTCAGACATCTGCTAATGTTGATGTCTTCATAACAAAAACATCACAAAGGTATTTAAGTGCAAATCAGTCTATCATAGTTAACACGATTGAGATGTTTACAAAGGTATCCTCTACCTCAAAGACACATTTAATTTCTAGAAAATCCTAAATTCACAAGAAGCTTTACAACTTCAGAGCAATTATAATAAAACATGGATATGCATTATAGGAAATATATCGCTAAAAAGAAAAAGTAAGAAGAGCAGTTTTAAACAACATCTGCTGGGTAAATTATCTTACCTGAGTTTGCAGGACACTAATAAGTTGATCCTTTTCTTCTAAGGAAGCATCAAATTCCTCTTGGAGATGTTTCTTAGCTTGTTGATCCATCTGGAGCTCCTGATAATACAAACACATCCCAAAAGAATACTGAAATGTGAACTCAAAAGACTTATGAAAACATTATGAAATAATATCTAAAATATCTCTTTCATAGTTGTAGATATTGCCTAAATGCATTAGTACGATCTACATAGTCTTATAACATATTTCCTGAAGGAGGTTTCTTCTAATTACTTCCTATGCTTTTAAAGTTTAAACATTTACATTTCTTTAAATAATTATCATTCTAATAGAAAATAAACATACTTAAATTAATTCACATCTAACTGCTTATTTAGGGAACCAGAACCACACATACATCATGCATGCACTGTAAATATTTTCAGAAACTTCTAAATCTTTTGTATTTATGTATTTATTTCATCCATATATCCATATATATCCATATATTTATCTTCCCCATGATTCACCCTAGGGAGAGAATGCTTCTATGACTGTTACTCTGCAAAGATCCCGTGTATAAAAGCAATCACCACCCATAAACATGGCAAAGACAGAGGATGATAGATAGAGAATGAAAGCATGAAAAAGCAAATGAGACAAAACAGAGCACTGGATGCTTCCTGTGCTGCTTTCCTCCAACTCTAAATCTTGTTTTTATGCTCTCTTGCTGTCTATCCCTTACCTCCAACAGTGAATGCCCTGCCACGGATGAGGCTGATACCAGCTTTGAAAACTACAGCTGTATGAACTGAGCCTGCCCAGCCATGCACAGGCAGGACAGTGAGGGAAAACATCACTGCAAAAACCATTCCTTTGTTCCCAACTATATCCACTTCTTAACACTGCATTGCCTCATGTTCTCAGCAATTACTGATCACACTTCTGCCTTGTGCTTCTGAGCTTTAGAAGGGATTCCTTCCAAACAAAACAAAGCAGGCCAGTGTGAGAACAAGTGTCAAAGAGATTTATTGAAACCAACACAGAAATGGTCCTCTTTGGACCTCAAAGTCCCTTCTGATCATTTTATGAGAAGGAGAACACTGAAGACTGCTTGAAGACTGGTTTTGAGGAATTACTCCAAACAGGAGAAAACTAAGGTAAGCAAAACTACATTGTTTTCTAGGGACTACATCACACTGTCAATTTAGCCTCAAAGGAAGATTAGTTTACTCTTACACGGCCCTCTTAGAAAAAACTTGCCTGATTCAACATATTTACGGGGAAAATGGACTGTATGATGACGAAAAGGATTTTTAAAATTAATTTCTGATAACAAATTACTACATCAATGAATTAACTACTTTGGACCGTTTTAGCTTCCACAATGGAAACTTACCATTTTATTTGTAATTTTTCCTTCATTGTCTGTTTTACCTAATGCTGCAACACCTGGGTTTCCAAAAGATCAGAAAAACACTTTTTGAAGTGTATCAATTAATGAAAATGAATTTCAGTGTTAGATTTGAAGGAATCTTTAAATCTACAAGATTGGTAAGAATGAAATTAAATTTTACACTAAATATATATATACAAATGTATATATATAAGCCAGAAATACTGATTTACTGTAGGTAAGTTATACATGTATAACTTATCTACATACATGAATCACAAAGACTATGACAGAAGTGAAAAATAAAATGCACATGTCCAACCCTTTGTCATATGCCAAAGATTTAACTCTGTTCCACATATGCCTTCCTGACTTTAACAAGTAGCAATAAACTGGAAAACTATTCCTACAGGAGCATGCAGATACGGCCCTAACACAGAATGAGCTTTTTCATTTGATCTTGTAGTGATCTGGGAAAGATATAACATTGGCAAGCCGCTTCTGACAGTAATGCTGTGGTTTTTTCCCTCCTATGCACTGACAGTTTAGCTTAGGACATGGTGATAGCCCAGGCAAAGGCTACAGAACAGATGAGCATGGTACACCCAGCACTGACCCACTGTTTTCAGCTGCTGGGCCAGAAGCAGCACAGATGTGAACCTAAATGCTATCCCAGTCGCACACACAATTTACAGCCTGCTTACCTGAATTACTCCCTGGACTGCTGAAGAGTGTCCAGCAATTTGCCAGTGATCTCCTTTGAAATGACTGGCTTCCTGACTAGTCACAGGGATAGCTCCTTATGGGTGAACTTGAGCCTCGAGTACACACATGGCCAGATGCTCACAGTCACCATCCCTCATTATGAAGGGGATGGTGACTGAGATCAGTCTGATCACAGACTGTGATGGTGACTGGTCCCTGTCTGTGGGCAAGACACCCAACTTCCTGGAGTAAGTCTGCCTTCGGTAAAAAAAGACTCATGGTGGGACCTCCCCATGGTCTAACGGCTCCTGCAACCTCCATGCCAGTGCTGGTGCTCAGCACGGCACGCGCCAGAAGCAGGTATGCAGTCATATAGACAAAGCCTGTGACTTTGGGCTAAACGGTACCCAGCTCTCCAGCAAGGTCAGAGCACAGACAGAGGACCTTGCATGCCCATCTCCAAACCTGGTGCTGCACTGGCTCCTGAGGCAATAAAATGGCTTCAGCTTCACATTGTGCTTCACCAGAGTTTGACAACACGGCTTTTTTGAACTTGCCTTTTTAATCTGTTCTGCCTGATCATCTATACATGTTTTTTAAGTCCAATGTGTTTATTATCAATACCAAATACACTAGAGCTTCTCCTTTTAATTTCACTATAACTTAAGGAGGCAAGTCATAACACAACCTACCTGATTATATGATTGAAACCAAACTATACTAAAATCCATAAAACAATTTAAGTATTACAACTGAGATAAAGATGAATAATTTTTTTTAACTCTCCTAATTTTTTTTTATAGTCATTGAAATCTTTACAAAAATGTGCCTATTACTTGTGTTTGCCTGAATTAGTCTTTGTCAGTAATAGAAGAGCAACAAATTGCACAGGGGCATCTATGGCTGGGCCAAACAATACTGCAAGAACCACACATCTATTTCACAATGAACAAGAGAAGTAGTTCAGTTGGTGATGCACTGCTCTGTCTTAAGAGTATAGCAATAAGCTACTGAATGGGAAACAAGTCAGAGGAGTAACCCCATATAAACAAAAAAAAAAAAAAAAAAGCAGTAAAATACCCTGCTCTGTAATAGAAAATATTTCGTGAACAAGAAAGTCAAAAGCTAGGCAGAAAAAGATCCTATGTAGGTGTGATATAAAGTAAACATGCAATCAATAAAGGAAATTACCTCTCTCAGTTCTCCAATTCTGCGAAGTGCTTTATCCTGACTTTGACTCAGAATGCTCTTAAGAAAAAAGGAAGAATAAAGATCAGGTGTATTAAACGTAATTTTAAAATGGATAAATAAATTCGAAAAATTCACAGATATAATGATTTCTTTCTCTTTCAAGTCACACTTGATGTGCAAGTATTGTCATAAACCGCCATCTGTGGGTTGGCAATCTATCAATTTATCACCTGAAGTCAGCTGATGCAAAAAAAAAGGCTGGAGTACAAACTTCACAGTTATTTTGACAAAATAATTTTAGCTTAGCTTCCTTAGAAATCCCACCAAAGAAACCATCTTCTGTTACACACACACAATGCACTGAAAATTAAATCTGTATTGGCACTACACATTTTAAGATTCAAAAAAGCATTCAGATAAGAGAGGATGAAAAGTAATGTTTACCTGTAGCTTCTTCTTTTCCCGCTGGATAACTTGATAGGCAGACACTAGCTAAAACACACAAATTGGATATAAAGATGATAATGCATCTGCGTATATCAAAATAATTTCCTTAGTTGTATCACTACCTGTATTTTCAAACTCTTCACTCCACTTGAGAACGCTCTTTTGATAGAAACATACTTAAATTTTCTTACTGTTTCCCTTTTCTATCTATAAAGTATCTCTAATGTGTTAAAAATAAAAGCCTACACGACAAAACAGTGATGTTACTCAGCATTCATACAGAGTTTTCCCTTCCCTGAGAAGACATACCACATACCATCCTTCAACACAAGGGATCAAAACCCAACAGTATCGGAAAGTTACATCCCAGACAGCTACCCAACAGGGATGACCACTTGTAAGAGTACATGTCCCAGGGAGATTAAGTAAAAGTAATTTTACAAAGAGCATGCACTAAAAAATACATTTCTAAATTTAACAAAAAAAGGTCTGTGTAATGTTCTCATCCCACGTGCTTTGCATATATCCAGCAAAGACAGATTGAAAGTGAACAGTATTTCGTTTCTCACTGTAAGATGACAAAAGGACTTAATAAGTAACTGCACAACTTTGTTTACTTAAATATTTGATTACAACTGCCAAAGCTGAAGTAGCATAATGGCACTTGGAATCAGAACATTCTGTTTTCAAACTGATGAAAAACTTAAGAAAAACAAATCTCAATACTCAAACCAGAAATCAGTAAGTCAAAATATATCTTCAAATTCTTATTTAAAACAAATTAAACATTTTCAAAATTGAAAATTACTTTTAATTTCAAAGTCATATTTATTTTGCCCTTAAAAGAAAATCAAAACTGCTATGGATGGTTTCCTTTACCATATTTTTGAGATGCTAACTTTGCATCCTACTTTAGGAGGGAAAAAATATTTCCGCCTTAATTACTCATTATGTATTGAAACAAGTTTCTCCCAAGGTCCAGAAAAACAATTCTTTCCAACTGAACTAAAGAAACTCACAAAACCAGGAAAAAACTCAAGCCTTTTTGACAGAGAAAGTTAGGATTTGCTGGACACATTACACTTATTAAAAAACCCCAAACAACCAAAAAAAACACTAAAACAAACCCACAAACTGAAGAATTTTCATTTTTAGCAACTACTGTTTACATAAACTTTAAAAAAATACTTATTACACTAGCTGGAAGTGAAGGAAAAATTACTGTAAGACAACTGTTTTTCCAGGCATATGCTGAATACTGCAGTCACCGTAGCATATTTTAGATTCCAGGGATTTCAACACTAGTAGACACAAGTCTGCTCAGGAATTTTTGTATTTGAGGGCAGCAAACATTAAAAGAACTGTAAAAACCAGTGCAAACATCCAGTTTTAAATACAACATACTCACACTTCAAAAAACAATAAAAAACCCCAAAACTAATTGAAAAACCCAATACCAAAACACCACCATCAGTTAGACAGCTTTACTTTCCCCAGTAATTTGAAAAATGAGTAGTGAAACTACTTATATAATTGGTTTTCACCAAAATACAAAAAAAAATGGTGTTTGAATTAATTCCTCCCAGGGAATACCTGGAAAGAATAGAATTTATTTCTTGAAAACAAAATGCTTGCCTATTGCACATGGATAGAATATACACTGTGGATTTAAAGAACAAGTTTCAGAAAAAAAGTAAATTTGCTGTCATGGGAGTACAAGTCATGCTCACTTCTGTAGCGAACTCCACCCCCTGCCAGATGCTTCCAGTTGAAATCTTAATGGCCCTGTTCTGTGTGCGTAACCATTAATTAACCTCTATTGCTGACATCAGGAAATTATTTACAAACAAGAGAAGAAAAGGATTTCCATGTTTTATTACCAGAAAAACATTTGACCTATCTAGGTCAAAAA
The DNA here is from genome assembly GCA_013397055.1 of Pachycephala philippinensis. NCBI lineage: Eukaryota > Metazoa > Chordata > Aves > Passeriformes > Pachycephala > Pachycephala philippinensis. Next base: position 66,057 of record VWZT01001041.1, read on the forward strand.
TAACTAGACTTAGAAATTTAACTTCCATGTTAGTTGTAAGTTGAAACATTTGTTCCAAATAGGAAAACAAAAAGATTGTCCACTGCTGCAGTATCTGTTAGCCTAATCTCTTTCCCAGTCACACTGCCTACCTCTGAGTATTTTCCCCTATAGTTGCCCAAACTGCGCTCCATTCTACGCACACGCTGCAGCAATTGCTCTTTGCTGAAGCTGTCCATATTTCCCAGAGGCTCTTCTGTTTCACTTTCAATGTCAGAAGGTGAATCAAAGGTGGGACTGAGGGCTTCCAAGTCTAGTCGATTCAGTGAGTCTCTTGAAGAACTTCGTACTAGGGACTCCTTAGAAGAAGAGCGAAATAGGGTCTCTTTTACTGGGCTTCGAAACAAAGACTCCATGGAGGGAACTCGAAGCTGAAGCCTCTGGGCAAAAGACTGACTGTCACTTTGCTGCAAAAATTCAAAGCAAGTAATTATTTCTGCACTGCTTTTAGGCAGACAGACACACTAAAGTCCAGGAAAGAGACCTGACCTGTGCAAATAAACTACTGTTGCCTATATACATGACACCAAATAGCTGCCACTTCCTTAAAAGATTGTGTCCTTGTGCAGAAAAATCAAGCATGCAACTACCAGATGTGCACAATTTCAGATTGCAACTAAATCTAATAAACTACAGCTCTGATTTAAACTTTTAGAAGAATGCATTTCTGTGTAATCCCCCTAAAAAGTGAAGAATGTGTAACTAACATAAACAGTTATTTACTATTGTCTCAAACTTGAAAAATATAACTGACCCACTTCTTGATGTATTATGCAGAAGACTGTATTTATCTCAAAGACACAGATACTTTCCTATGATGAGAACAAATTCATTGTAGAAGTTACTGTTGTACGATAGTTAGTTCTAGCAAGCCATCTTGAGCAGTCCTTTTCTTATTTTTAAATGGCTTGTGATTTTTACATAAAACAAAATTATTGATTTATGCAGCTATAGTACTTACTTCATTCTATACCTAAAGATTCTGGACTGTGGCAACCTATACTGCTACAAAAGTGATGTCATTACTGCACAATGTTGCCCCTACAATCAAATGTTGGGAGGCGTGTCAGGAGCCACTGCTAATGCCATTTCAGCAAGCTAAATGTTTCCCTGAGACATATTAAAAAATGACCTACATCTTTATCACTAGTGACAATATTTTTAGCCTATCAGTTCTTATTCTTCAGCTAGAAGGTAGCTTTCCACACATGCTCAGGCCCTCTACTTTTGAAAGTGAGTTTAATGCTCTGTATCCTGTGATGGCTGTGCAACAAGATGCATCTCAATGCCGGCAGTTTGCTAACCTGTCCTTACCAAAAAAAAAGCTCCACACATCAGTGGCAATACTTAATACCAGCTAATGAGATTACACACAAACAAAATATCCGAGCATCCTGACAGGCAAGTACTTATCATCCCTACTTCAGCATGAAGATATATACTGGGCACTTAAGCCAATGCAACACAAAGAGAACATAGTAGTGAAGGAGGAAACAAACCCCCCATGCCCTCCACATACCTGTGGAGAGACAGGTTCATTTCCATTGTTTTCTGTGGATCCAGGAAGTGGTTGTTTGGTTAAGTTCTACAGGAGGTAAAAACAATCGTTAGAAGAAACAGACTACAAGGACTGTAATTCACTGATTCCTAGAAACAGCATCTGTGCTTTTTTCTTTGCCTGTGTTTTTAGTACTTTCTTTAGAAAGCTTATTAAGATGTCTTTATGCAAACAAGCTAGTTTGTTAAATTCAGACCAGATTGCTGCAATATGCAGAACTACAAAGCAGCTATGTGTGCATGGATTAGTATGAGACATCTGCAAATACTGACATCTCCAATTCAGTAATTCATAATGATTATTTATATAACATTTATGGACAAATCAAAGAAACACCAAAAAGACAAAATTTTAGCAGGAAAAATCTAATTGATGACTAGTATTTACAGCCAATATGAGTAACAGTTAGCTGTAACACCATCTCCCTCTGTTTTGGTGTATTGCGGGGGCAGAAACCACCCGGAAAAGAAGTGCTCGTAACAAACTGTTTAAAACTCCAAACAAGCATGGGAAGAAAATTAGACTTTTAGAAAATACATTCTACACAAAACTTCTGCATTCCCAAAGAAAGGAAAACAAAACGCACACACATTAAAAAAAACTCACCCAAAACAACAAAACAAACACAACAAAAAACAATAATCTTGAGTTGGTTGGTTGGTTTGTTTGTTTTGGGAGTTTTTTGATTGGTTTGGGTTTTTTTTTTTAACGACTTTAGACATTTCTGTTCCCAGCCTGTCTATCCTCCTTTTCCTTTGTCCTGTGTTCAGGTGTTTGCAAACCCAGTCCTAATTTTCAAGGAGGATGACCCTGGAACCTACAGGTCTCTTAGTCTTACTTCATTGACTGGTAAAATTATGGAGAAGATTTTTCTGGGAGTTATTGAAAAACAGCTGCAAGACAGCGCAATCATTGGTCACAGCCAGTATGGGTTCATGAGGGGACAATCCTGCTTGCCAAATCTGATTTCCTTTTATGACAAGGTTACCCACTGAGCTGACCAAGGGAAGCCACTTGTAATCTTTTTGGATCTCAGTAAAGCCTTTGATACTGTCTCTCACAGGATCCTTCTGGACAAAATGTCCAGCATACAGCGCATGAACAGCTGGCTCATGGGTTGGGCTTAAAGGCTTACAGTGAATGGGATGACATGAGACTGGAGACCTGTCACTAGTGAGGTTCTGCAGGCCGAGTTCCATCCTTGGCCCTGTGCTCTTCCACATCTTCATAAATGACTTGAATGCAGGACTTGAAGGTACACTAAGTTTGACACCGATACTAAACTGGGAGGAGCTGTTGACTCTCTTGAAGGCAGAGAGGCCTTGGAACAGGGGCCTCAGCAAATTAGAGGGCTGAGTAATCAGCAACCATATGAAGTTCAACGAAGACAAGTGTCAGATTCTGCACCTGGGATGGGGCAACCCTGCATGTACAGACAGACTGGGGAACAAGATGCTGGAGAGCAGCACCACAGAAAGGGACCTGGGGGTCCTGGTTGACAGAAATTTGAATGTGAGTCAGCAGTGCCCGTGCAGCCAGGAGGGCCACCCGTGTCCTGGGTGCATCAGGCACAGCATCGCCAGCCGGGCAAGGGAGGGGATTGTCCCGCTCTGCTCTGCACTGGTGCAGCCTCACCTCGAGTGCTGTGTGCGGTTTGGGTGCCACAATAGAAGAAAGATACAAAGCTATCAGACAGCATCCAAGGGAGGGCTACAAAGGTGATGAAGGGCCTTGAGGGGAAGCTGTACAAAGAGCAGCTGAGGTCACTTGGCTTGCTCAGCCTGGAGAATGAGGAGAGAGACCTCACAGCAGCTTACAACTTCCTCATGAGGGGATATGGAGGGGTAGGAGCTGTGGTGACCAGTAACAGGATCCAAGGGAATGGCATGAAGCTCTGTCAGGGAAGATTATGTAGGATACTAGAATAAGGTTCTTCACCAAGAGGGTGGCTGGGCACTGGAACAGGCTCCCCAAGTAAGTGGTCACAGCACCAAGCCTGTTCGAGTTCAAGAAGTGATTGGACAACACTCTCAGGAACATGGTGTATTCTTCAGGCAGTGCTGTGCAGGGCCAGGAGTTGGACTTGGGTCAATCTTGTGGGTTCCTTAAAACTCAGGATATTCTATGATTCTAACTTACACAAATCCAGATGTTTTTTTGCTGTATAAATCCAGTCCAACTCAATTAGCAGAATATGCTAGAAACCACCTTGGATGTGGATTTTTTCAAGAGAAGTGAAACACTGAGGCATGTCAAAATATGGGTAAATTCACCAAAGAGCAGCATAACTGTTAACTTTTAATTAAGCTGTACCCTGACAGTTATATGAAAGCTGCAAAATCTAAGGTGTACATAGAACTGAAATCTCAATCATAACCACCGTTGTATATGTATCTCCTACATGATCACATTCACAGCTTCTACTCTGGATATGCAGATAAGCACACCTGAACATTAATGTGGCAGAGGAACTGAGCAGTTACCCACATGCAGACAAAAAAAATGAGCAATAACCAGCCATACAAGAAGTCTGGATTTGGAAATTGTGCTTCACCCGGCTTGAACAAAATCTGCATTCTGCTTCAGAACACTGTCCTGTGGCAGTGGATTTATTCCTAGTGGATTAAGAGTTTTTACAGGTTTTAAACTGAAGCACTTCTACATTGTATTCTTGGCTCCATTACCTGTTCTTGTCTTTTTTCCTAACAGGAAAAGTTAATAATAAGATAACCCAAATAAAAAATTATCATCTCCTTTATAATTTACAAAGCATCTGCTGTGCTACTATAGGACTGACAACAGAGGAAAACAAATACTTTACTAAAACTTCACAAAAATTGTGATTGGGCATTGGACTGGGTTGTCCAGGGAGGTGGTAGAGCCACTATCCCTGGAGGTGTTTAACAAGAGACTGGATGTGGCACTTAGTGCCATGGTCTAGTTGGCAAGGTGGCATCAGGTCATAGGTTGGACTCAATGATCTCAAAGTTCTTTTCCAAACAACTTAATTCTGTGATTCTGTGACTTCCAAACTAACTACATACACTTCTTTCAAAAATCATGCATTCTGATACACATAAAAAAGAATTAAAGGAAACTATGAAGGGTTTGTGCATGTAATTCATAAGTATAATGTAATATTTAACATCTATTTTAAAACACAGGATTAAGTAGATTTATTAAATTTACTATGGTTTTTATGAATGTAAAACCCATGGTTGCTGTTCCTTTCCATGAAGATGCTTAAAAAGCTGCCACATAAGGACCTATAAAGATCCTTAAAAATGTAATTTCAAAACTAAACTAGCGGTGCCACTTTTAAAAGTCTCCTACTTATTATGCAGGCATCTTTGTATACAATCTATGGGAACAAAAAAATAACCTATATTTGGGGTTAGACTTTCTACTGGCATAAATAATAAAAGGGATACACTAGTAATCTTTTATATAAAAAATGGACCACCATAGGTATCTGGCTGCTGAAAGCCTACGTCACTGTGCTCCAGGGCAAAGGATTGTATTTGGGTATCCACACACTGAATGGTACGCATGAATGGAAGTTGCTATATATAAGTATAGATGCAAGAGGCTTTGAAAAGCTTAAAAGCCCTAGCCTTTCATAAGCCTGAAGAAAGCTTTCAGCAAAATTAGACTCACAGAGCACAAGCAGCCATTTTGAAAGTCTAAAAACCAGCAGTTACGTCAGGGTTTCTGGAGACCAATGGAAGATTTTCCTCCACAAATTCATAGAACATAACATCCATATCTCTATCCAAAGACAGCTATACTTACAATCTCTAATAAAAACATCGCTTTTTATTATGAAGATGTGTAAATCAGAGCTCAGTTTCAACTGGAGCACATTCGGGTGTTCCAGTAACATTTGTGCCACCTTACTTCCCTATTTCTGAAATGCAAAATCATACTTATTTCTCAAAGTTATAAATAGATGAGCAAGCCTGAGAAGTGAAAGCTTAAATGTCTGTATTTAAAAACATTTTACTGCTTTTAATAATAATACTTTCTCACGTATTCCAAAACCGAGTAATAATGGAGGAAGAAAGGAGAGCTTAATACATGTTTTCTTCCCTTATTTTCTTTTACTTTTTTCTTTACAAAAAAAACCCACTGTGTCCAAGAATATTTTGAACTCTTTCTTCATGCAACAAAATGTATGCAGCTTAGTTAATAAAGAGTTTATACTAACTTCCAAAAAAATTTACAATTACAGTCACTTCTCTATGCCATTCACTCTCAGATCACATATACAGTTAAAATACTGGTTTGTTTTAGCAGAATTAATATGCATTTATGTGTGTTGGTGAAACTTTCTTCTCCTGTATTTTCAGTGAACCTAGGTTTTCTAAACATATGTAATGTGGGTGTTTCTTTAATTTTTTTTTTTAATCAGTCACCCTATTCTCTATAAACTTTCCTATAGTTGTTTTCTCCCCCTCCCAATTCTTGTTGTGAGTACTGCTCTAAAATTTTCCAAAAGTTCAGAGAACAAAATGAGTTTTACAGGTAACATGTTATTAATACGCACTGGTAACACATTACCAATAACTGTTACATTATAATCAGTTGTATGTATGCAGTCTTGCATATAAATATGCAAGGCAGTAAATATGCCACTAAAGTACATACTAAAAGATCATATAAAGACAACATTTGAGCATTCACACAAACAGGTTATTTGAAATTAATTTTTTTTGAGATAATTCTGTTGTGTAGTGAAAACTAAAAAAGCTTAATTAAATTTGCAGTGAATTTTTAAGTAGCGATTGCTGGACCTGGTATATGGTCAGAACACACTTTCCAGGGACCACCATTTTAATCACTGTTTCTGTCCAATCTTGCTTAGCCTGAGAGAGACAAGGCCAACACAACATGGTGTGTTGTGCTATGTCCTGCTTGTTAAGTTTCGCTCCTGTTATAGCTTTCATGACCGGTCATTTAAAAACATGAGCAGGAAAAGAGCACTTACTAAACTGGAAAAGCAAAGTAATCATGAAGTATCAGGATGAGCTGGGATTCTAAAAAATACTGTGCTTTGAATCACTATGGACTCAAGAATGCCATGTCTCTGAAGCATGTGAAAAATACCATTCCAGTTCCGTGCCAATAATAAGAATACAGCTTTTTATGTCCCTATATCAGAAAGCAGAAGTCTGACTTCTTCCCTATACCTGCTTCTTTATCTTCAATTCTTGCTTCTTCTTCCTGAGCTTCTCCACTCATATATGATGAAGACAACATTTCCAGGCAAAGAAATACATTTAAAGTAAAATCCAATTATTAAAAAAAAGACTATTCATCCTCACAATAATAACTGCTAGGTTAGCAACTAGATGTAGATTAATTTCTGTCTCTTTGTGAAATAATTATTTCCTGCTACCATTAGTAGTAAATGACATGCTACATTTCACTGCACACAGCAAAAAGCATGTAAGTTTTACACATAACCAATCCCAATGTTAATTCTATCCATTTGTCTTGAAATACATACAGACATACACAAATACGAAGAGGAAGTTTCTATGCAACAAACATACACACTTGTGCAACAGTTATTTAAATTTGTGTATTGTTACCTGTATAAGAGAAAATATGTTAATTTTTTAATGTTACAATAAATTCACATCATACAGCATACCAGCCAGGAGCTATCAGGTACTACCTCTGTGAAGTTTAGTGCAGGGTTAGCAACAAGGTAGTTAAGAGAGGTCTTTGTGAGAACAAGCCACAAGCAACTAAGTTTGCCTTCTAGTACATTACTCTCCTCCACCTGCTAAAAGTATCACTAAGAGGGGTGGGGAGGACTCACCACACCGTCACTCTGTGGCTTAGGTTGTTTGGTGGGATCCAAAGCAAAGATAGTATACTCAGAGAGAAAAGCAGGTTCTGCTATCATCCCGGCTAACAGCTGTCATTCAATGCAAAAAGGAGGAAAATGAAAATAAATCAAGCAATAAAGAACATTGCAAAATTTTACTCCATTTTTCCATGCTATAAAAAACATAATAAAACAATACAGCAGTTTATGAGACAACAGATATTGATAAAGGGAAGACATAATCAGAAAATATGCACTAGATCATTTCAGAACAGCCAAAGAACAGTTTTGATCATTTAAAATGAAACAAGCATGCTATTTAAAAGACAGATCCTAGTTTAGCCCAAGATAAAAACTATGTTTCAGGCATTGATACTGTAATTTTTTTTAAACTTCTGTGGATGAGTTGCCTTCATATACCACTGAGCCCTATATGCTCTCAGTTATTCATGAACAACTCCTTATTCTAAAAATTCTATCAGTATTTCAGTTATACACAATATAAAATGCTTGCTTTTGACTATTTATCATCTAGTGCTCTTATACACTAGAATTCTGTCTACATTTTTAAAAATTTCTTACAATTTTTTTTAACTACTAGCAGACTATTTTGTAAAAATACCATTAGTTGAATTTAACTGTTCTATCAAGTCAGTATCCAAGAAGAGATATAAATTCCTAGAGGTGAAAACATGAAGTGAAGAGACTGGAATTTGAATTCTAATTGGATATATATATGTAATGTAATGCAATCTAATGCACGTAGGATGCTGTAACTGAGTTGAGAAAAATACTCCTCTCATGATTATACTGACATACAGAAGTTCAAGGTTCAACTTCCTTATAGCTTGAGATTTCAGAATTGCACTGACTGCTGACTGAACCAAAACACTAAATAAAATAAAATTATTCTGAAATAATGAGACAAACTCCTCTAACAAGTTACTAAACAGTACTTCAAGTAATCAAATAGTAAGTTAGGAGTTGGGGGTTTTTTTGTGACAATTACATGGACTCCAGTGCTGTAGCAGATTAATTTATTTAATTAATGAATTCAAATTGAGAGAGAATAATATTTTCACGGGTTAGATCTGAAAGGCTACATGACTTTCAATTTATGTTCACAAAACCCTTTCAAAAAATATAAGAAGTGGTAAATGTTCAGTGACAGCCATATACGATAAACAGCCTCAGATTTGCAAATAACTAGTTACGTCCAACAAACTCAACTGAAACTTCTCAGTTTTAAGTTACTACAAAGCTGCTAATAAAAAAGATGGTCGCATTCCTCATGGTCTCAATCTTCTTCACTCCCCTGGGGCCTCAATACACTTGCCCTGTGCATTCACTGTGGTAGCAACCACACATTGAGTTTGTTGTCCTCCTCCCTCAGCCTCTTAGAAGTATAATTCTTAAGAGTAAGCTGTGTTAAAACTCCTGATAGATATAGATATACATATATATAGATATATATATGTTTGTGTGTGTATATGTATATATATGTATGCATATATATATATGTATGTATATATATACAGGTGAAAAAAAATTAAGTTTTTTTTCCTCCTCTGAGCCTTCAGACAAGACAAAAATAAGGAAACTGACAAGTGATAATGGTTCCAGAAAATCTTCATCAAATGTTGATGGTCACAGAAGTTCTTGCTCCTCTTGAAAGGGCATTTGCCAATAAAAGAAAAGGCATACACTACGTATACACAAGTGTACAAACATACAGCAGTAATACTACAAGCAAGCCTGATGGTCTCATGAATTAGAAGTATGCAAATTCACAAATAAAATTACAAAATTTTTTAGGATAAAAATTACTTTGCATGTTTGGAGAAGACCAGTTAAGAAGATGAAACAGATTTTGCAAAGCACTGATAAATGGATTAGGCAAATATTATTAACCAAAAGATTATGAACATTTTCAACATGTAACATACATTATCTTCAGCTTAGTTAAATCATTTTAACATGACCATCAAGAACTTCAGGAATCACAGACAAATTTAAATTATCTCTTCACAGTAACAGCCTGCTAGTGCTCAAAATATTGTGACATTTCACCATAGCATTACTTTGCTTAATCCTAATTGCATTATTTAGTACAAGTTTGCATTAAAAAGAATTTCTGTTTGATCTCTAACAAGTTCATCCCCCCAAAAAAAGATGGTCTGTCAGTTTGTTCAGCATCTATGAATTGCTAGATTTTTAGTCATCCCTAGAAGTCCATGACCATGTTAGTGCAGCCAAGTTCAAAAGGCTCAGACATAAATTCACAAATTCATTCTTCCACAGAACGTTAATTTATAAAACCCAAAACATATGGGTAAGATGACAGAGAACTTTAAACAGTGGCACAAGTTCATTTTAAGATTTCACTCAAACTACCTAGTAGACTGATAGGGATATGCAACTCTGTTTTAACAGGGTAAGAAGATCCAAACTATCCACTGCCTAAAATATGCCAATCCACATTATAGTTACGATTTTGAGAAAAAGGAAATTAATGCAGTACTGCTTGAGTTTGCAGACACACAACTCCAATGTCTCCATCATAACTGAAAGTTTACACAAACAGTAGAATGCAATTAAAAATTCTGTTTAGTTTCACTGATGTTGATCAGATGCAAGAACATTTCTAAATCATCTCAGCTTTGCCCTACTGTTGCTTGAGTAAAGGCAAGCACACAAGGGAAGGAGCCTTCTTTTCCTCAGTTTTCAACAATAAGGCAGGTTGTCCTCAGGACAACTGGCCTCCTGAGCTAGTAGACAGAGAATACCTGCCCTGCAAATCCAGGAGGAAGCAGTTAGTGACCTGCTGAGCCACTTCCATGCTCACAAGGCTGTGGGATCAGATGGGATCCATCCTAGGGTGATGAGGGCGCTGGCAGAAGGGCTCATTAAGCCACTCTCCCTCACTTATCATCAGTCTTGGCTAACTGGGGAGGTCCCAGATGACTGGAAACTGGCCACTGTAATGTCCATCCATCAGCAGGACCAAAAGAAGGATTCAGGAAACAACAGGCCTGTCAGCCTGACCTCGGTGCCCAGCAAGGTTATGAACACATCATCTTGAGTGTGATCACACACGACCTACAGAACAGCCTAAGGATCAGACTCAGACAGAATGAATTTAGGAGAGGCAGGCCCTGCTTAACCAACCTGATCTCCTTCTATGACCAGGTGATCTGCCTGGTGGATGAGAGGAAGGCTGTGGATGTTGTCTACATGGACTTCAGCAAAGCCTTTGAGACCATCTCCCATAGAATAATCCTGGAAAAGCTGGCAGTCCATGGCTTGGACAGGTGCACTCTTCACTGGGTTAAGAACTGGGTGGATGGCCGGGCCCAGAGAGTGGTGGTGAATGGTGCTGCCTCCAGCTGGTGGCCAGTCCTAGTGATGTCCCCAGGGATCAGTGCTGGGCCCAGTCCTGTTTAAGATCTTTATCAATGATCTGGATGAAGGGATCAAGTCTACCATTAGCGAATTTGCAGATGACACCAAGTTGGGTGTGAATGTCAATCTGCTGGAGGGCAGAAGGGCTCTGCAGAGGGACCTGGACAGGCTGGATTAATGGGCTGAATCCAACAACATAAAGTTTAACAAGTCCAAGTGCCGAGTCCTGCACTTTGGCCACAACAACCCCTTGCAGCACTACAGACTGGGGACAGTGTGGCTGGACAGTGCCCAGGCAGAAAGGGACCCGGGGGTACTGACTGATGGCAGACTGACCATGAGCCAGCAGTGTGCCCACCACGGCCAAGAAGGCCAATGGCATCCTGGCCTGTATCAGGAATAGTGTGGCCAGCAGGGCCAGGGAAGTGATTCTTCCTCTGTACTCAGCACTGGTGAGGCCACACCTTGGGTACTGTGTCCAGTTCTGGGCCCCTCAGTTTAGGAAGGATGTTGAGATGCTGGAGCATGTCCAGAGAAGGACAACAAAGCTGGTGAAGGGTCTGGAACACAAGTCCTATGAGGAGTGGCTGAGGGGGCTGGGGTTGTTTAGCCTGGAGAAAAGGAGGCTCAGGGGAGACCTTTTCACTCTCTACAACTGCCTCAAAGGAGGTTGTGGCCGGGTGGGGGTCAGTCTCTTCTCTCAGGAAACAACTGACAGTCTTAAGCTGCAACAGAGGAAGTTTAGGTTTAGTTTGGACATTAGGAAGTTTTTCACAGAAGGAGTGATTGGGCATTGGAATGGTTTGCCCAGGGAGGTGGTGGAGTCACTGTACCTGGAGGTGCTTAAGAAAAAACTGGACATGGCACCTAGTGCCATGGTCTAATTGATAAGGCGATGTTAGGTCACAGGTTGGACTTGATGATCTCAAAGATCTTTTCCAACCCACTTAATTCTGTGATTCTGTGAGCCAACCCTACAAATAAAGAAGGGCAGAACAATACTGAGGCAGAACAGTGATCATCCTATCAATATTAAATTTCAAAATATTTCCTCTTTAGTAGCCAAGACGAGAGTTTCGCACTTCAAATAGCTACTAAAGACAGAATATACTCAGTTATGGTCCAAGAGTGGTATTTCTTTCACACACTTAGAACTGGCTGCATTTGCTCATTAGTGAGTTCATCCTCCACTCTCCAATGTTAGGTGACCAACAATGAAAATATTTAAGGACTTGCTTACAGTATTTTTGTTACCCTGACAGCTCATAACCTGCTGCTACATATTTAGCTAAATTACAGGCAGAGCTCTCTAGCGAGTCCTGTAATTACACTATTTAATGCTTTCCAACATTTACGTGTGTTTTTATCTGCATTTTTCATTTTTCTCAACCATCTATTCAGTATGACTTTAAGAACTAACTGTCTAGTTAACTCAGGGGCAGGGATGTTAGAGAAAGGGGTATTAAAAATCACTAAAAAATTATTCACCTCTGCCTGCAAACAGGCAAGAAACAGGCTGCTAGTCCGCCAAAATTAATTAGTATTACCACACGAGATTCTTGGGCTTCAGGATTTGTCCTAAAAAACACTCTGAATTATCTTGATAGCTTCAGAAACATTAAAGACAACTGGTGCTATACTGTCTAATGTATCATTACCATCACATCAGCACTAGGCTGGTGTTGTGATCAGTAAAACTAGACAAACAGAGAATCAACTGAGATGAAGCATACCATAAACAGAACCTGGAAAGATGTAAGTCATTCTTTACCCTTCTCTAAACCTAAGAATGCCATCATATCACACTTGAAGCTTGCTATAGAAATCCTGCTAAGATCTTCCAACATTTTGTTTCAAACATACGTTGGGGGGAGTGGCTGATACACCTGAAGGCTGTGCTGCCATTTAGCAGGACCTTGATAGGCTGGAGAATTGGACAGAGAGAAACCTAATGAAGTTCAACAAGGGGACTGCACCTGGAAAAGAATAACCCCAAGTATCAGTACAGGCTGGGGGCTGACCTACTATAGAGCAGCTCTACAGAGAAGGACCTTGGTGGAGTCTCAAGTTGACCATGAGCCAGCAGTGCCCTTGCAGCTAGGAGGGCCAGTGGTATCCTGGGGTACATAAGGAAGATTGTTCCCAGCAGGTTGAGGGAGGTGATCCTCCCCCTCAGCCCTAATAAGATAACATCTGGAGTGCTGTGTCAAGTTCTGGGCTCCTCAGTACAATAAAGATAAGGAAGTACTGCAGAGGATCCAGCAGAGGGCCACAAATATAATCAGGGGTCTGGAACATCTTTCTCACAAGGAGAGACTGCAGGAGCTGGGCCTGTTTAGTCTAAAGAAGAGAAGACAGAGAAATGATCTAATCAATACATACAAACATCTCCAAGAAGGTTGTCAAGAGGATGGTGCCAGCCTCTTTTCAGTGGTGCCCAGCAACAAGACAAGGAGTAACGGCCATGAACTAAACCATAGAAAGTTCTACCTCAACATGAGGAAGAACTTCTTTACACTTAGGGTAGCAGAGCACTGAAACAGGCTGCCCAGGGAGGTCATAGTGCCCCTCTCTGAAGACGTTCAAAACCTACCTGGACACATTGCTTTCCTGTGTAACCTGCTCTAGGTGACCCTGCCTTAGCACAGGGTTGGACTACATGACCTCCAGAGGTTCCTTCCAATCCTACCAGTTCTGTGATACTCCAGAGTAAATCATCTCCCTAGCCCATATTGACCTTAATCTCAAGCACTGAATTTACAGGCTGAAGGCTGTTGAGGACTACAGCTACTACAGGTAGCTCAGTGTACAGTTGCACTGCAAGCTATAGGTTGTACCCTGCGTGGGGGGAAATAGCTGAAACCCCCAGCGATGAGCCCTTTGCCAATAAAAGGCACAGACTTGCCATGCCAGCTGGATGGTGGGCAGTCACCCAGAGACTCTGCAGAACCCAATGAACAGTGAGAAGACCCCAGATCAAATATCACCATTAAAACAGGCACACAGAATGAAAGCCAGGCATTTTGTTTACGGTCCCTACCAAGAGACACCCAACTCCATCTGTCATTATATTGCTGCATCATGATAAAAATTCTTAAAGGAAGCAGAGTCTAGAACTCTGCTATGGGAAACCTTGGGTCAAGGCAGTGAAGGAAACTTGTCTGACAGTGTGAGTGTGTGGGGAGTCAGGTGGAGCACCCATCAGCTCACTGGAGCTGCTTGTGGTGAAGGGGCCTCAGTTCCAGCAGCAGAAGCCTGGGGTGGTGCAAGTTTCACTGCTAGAGTGGGTCCTTGGTGGTCAAACAGGAAAGTTTCCTTAACAGGCTGTGACATCGCTGATCTTTTGCCACAATATTTAACTCTTATTCTGTTTTTCTGCAAGTAAAATCCTACTAAGCAACAAACGTTTCTATCTTGGATAGAAAGCTGCAAATGAGGCAAAATGGTTGATGGAGCCAAATGCCAGATGACATTACCTTCAGTATTATCAAAGGACACATAAAGTTTTTGTTTAAATAACCTTTGTATTTTCAACATTCTGAACAGTTTTTGTAGCCCTCAAGTTTGGCCTAAGTGAAGCATCCTTACTTGACCTTTAAGGACTTTCTGAACTCCAGGAACAACTGTGTTCTTATTATTCCTCCTTCCTCTGAAGAAGTACCACGCTCAAATCTTCTTTGGCAAGGATTCTGATGAGTGGGGTGCAAAGGCCAAAGTACAGGCAATTCCTAGATCAAAGAGCTTCCTTAATATGCTGTGAAAGAAACCCCAAAATTTAGCAGGGATCAGAATTTGACCCAAGTCTCACTGCTCTGGAGATGGCAGTAGTTGAATATTATACATGTTACATGCGTATAATATGTTTACTTGCCAAGGGTAATAATTATTCCCTTTCAGAAAAAGAAGAGAATCAGTAGTTCCAAATTTTGTATTACCTGTTATCCAGCAAATTTGAAAATTCATACATCTTGTTACCGAAGTACATCATGATATATGTGTATTTGTAGTACGTTAACACTTAAAAGATTCTATAATTGTACATGAGCAGTTTTGCTACGTTATATATCAGAACAGCAAGACAGAGGGAAGAGGGTGAGACTACAAAACTCCTCTAGGAGAAAAGCCACTATTTCCTAATCTGCTTCAGAGAGCTAGAAGATGTCAGCGATCAGCTAAAGGTTTAGTTTCGACTCTTACTGAAAAAAACCTCATTCCCCAGAGTCAAATAAATAAATAAATTTGGTTATTTGTCCAAGGTGGCAAATGCTAGGAAAAAAAATTGTGAATAATTCAGTAATTTTCTCATTTACAAAATACTTATTTATAAAAGCTTTGTGCAATTTGCAACATAATCTTTTATGCCTTATCCCTACTGTGATAAGGGAATAGGAAAAACTGAACAGCTAAGAGTTGAGGGGTTTCTCTCTACAATTAAAAAAGCCCCAGAATCTAGGAGAGCAAAACTTCACTTTCAGAAGGAGGTAGTACAGAAATCAAATACAAGGTCTTTTCTGGTTTGCTTTTAATTTTGATGAGCAACCTAAGCACATTTGTGTATGTATCAGGAGTTGTAAAACACAAGTTTAGATTCAAACTAGCTTATGCAGCCTCCAAAATTTAGTCTTAAATATCAGAAAGGAAAAAATACAGATATATCTGAACCACTACCATCTTTGCATGGCAACACCTATTTATAACTACTTCAAATTAAGTATATGAATACAGAAAAGATGCAGGAATAACAAAGGTACCGAAGGATTATTATTTCAGCTTTACTTGTCATGCTTTATTAATAGCCAATCCTAGAGAAACATTTAAACTAATTTATATTATATACCACTAAAGTGAGACCAAAAAATACCTTGGCTAATTTATCTTTAGGTCTAAGAGCTATATATATTGTGCTCTGCTGTCATTTCCATAACACTCATGAGGATGTCAGTGATATTTGGATCTGCATGACTGGGAGGTCATCCACAGCAATCTATCAGCTGTTTGCTGTCAGCTGATAGCAAACTAGCACTAGCTTTGTTATCTTCTGCAGTTGGGCCTTGTATACTTGTAAACAAGTATATCGTAGAACAAAAAGAACATTTTTAACTTCCAGGAACTATAGTGAATACAATTGA
This sequence comes from Pachycephala philippinensis, assembly GCA_013397055.1. NCBI lineage: Eukaryota > Metazoa > Chordata > Aves > Passeriformes > Pachycephala > Pachycephala philippinensis. The sequence continues at coordinate 82,021 of VWZT01001041.1, forward strand.
TGCATTTCACCTCAAACTGTTCAAAAGTCAATGTGGTAACAGTTTGAAAACCAAACTATTCTTCCCTAGAAAAGACTGGAATCGCTAAGTAAGCATATTTTAATAGTCTAGGGCTGCTTCAAATGGCAGCATACCAACTCAGAAAGCACTGGCTATGCAAATTGTCTGAAGGAGTTCTATGGAAGTAGTTTTACCTCACAGTGTGGTCGTATTTTACAAGCTACTTGCAATAAGAGAACACAGAACTAGTCAGATGTCTGCTTTTTCCTATACAAGAAAAAATTATGAGGTTTTCTGTAACACTTCTACTGGAGATCCACATACCCAATAAAATACAAGCTGAAGAGGAAAGGTGGCATGAAAAAGAAACTGACCTGGTATTCCATAAATGAAGCATACAAGTTGTAGGTATATATTAAACTGATAACATCTTGGAATTGTGAAATACTAAAAAAATCTTATCCTTGTAGAATATAAAGCAAGAATGTTTGCATATATGTTTTATTATAATTCTTTGATCAGACTAATGATGTAATTTACAACTGTAATTAATCCTGAAATTGTTTTTATTATAAAAATATTCTGAGAATAAACCAAGGATTTCATGTGTAATACTTGCAACTTTGGTACTACGGAAGTAAAAATACAAAAACCTGATTTATTTAAAGACATACTAAAACAGCTCACAGCGGAAGGACACAAACCATACAAAACAATGATGGAAGACTAATTATGCTTAGCTTTCAGTACTAAAATGGTTGGCAATTATTCATGTACTGCAAAATGTTTTAGCATACAATACTCTTCAACCAAATATCTCCAGCGTAGTAAATGTCCAACAGTTCACTGTAATGCCACTGTCATTGACACCTGCACATAAAACAACTGCCTGGTCAAATGACAACACTGCAAAAAAAATGCCCTCCAAAAGACGTAATGTACCCATATAATCAGCGCATGTATTTTCAGTGACAATATGCAATATCTGCGTCTTATTTAAGCATAGCATATTGCTGCTGAACTCAATTTTATGCAAATCTAATCCAACAAACAGATTTCAAAGATGATTTACTTTTAATCATACTGCCAACACTTATGAGAAATTTTTGGAGAAATTAAATTTCATTTAAATGTAATTTTTTGTAAAATTTTCCATTTGATGTGAAACCAGCCCTTACAAAAAAAGTAAGAGGTTTTCATCCCCTTAGGACTTCACTACTTCCTGAATTATCTAATTAAGGGATGTGTTTCACAAGTAAAACTGTTATGGTAGCTCCCCTAAGACCAAGGATAATTGTAAATCTGAGGGCACTTTAGTACTTCCGTTTCCACTCTTAATCTTATTTCTCCTTCTGCCTCTCTGGTCATTCCAGTCTAACCAGTCTGTTTAGAGATATATGTTCTTCCAATGTAACTTGGCATGTGCTATGGGGAATCCTTTGCTTCTCTTGCTTGTCTGGAACAGCAGCCTGAAAATGGAGTTTACTGGGGATAACACATATCTAATGAAGTAAATGTAGTTCTCAATAGGAATTACGAACACTACAGAAAGCAATGATACATACCGGTGAAATGTCTGTAGCATCCAACAAAATTTCAAAATATATCTATCTTTTAAATATGTTATCCAAATCGTGAAAAGAACTATTATTTTTTTACTAAATCAATTGATTAAACTGAAAAAGAAGATAAGCCTTCAGGCTCACATACCTTTTTCAGATTTGGAATAAAAGCAAGCATCTTCAAAAATCAACCCAAGTTATGGAAAAGTATTCTGCCTTTCAATCAACCAGTAAGTATTTGAGCAGAAAAACCGTTGGTATTAATACAATAAAAGCTTGAGGAGTGTTACCAGTGAATCTTTTCCTTTATTTCTCACTGAAAAAGGAAGGAAGATTTCTTCCATTTGTGGAGGCAGCACCAAGTTAATGACAGATAAAAAACAGTGATTCAGTTGCATAGAAGAACATCACTCATGGCTTCAATACTTCATATTCTCTTAAGCTTTTGCCGCTTAAAAAGTCAGAAAATCTTGGCCAAATCAGTTCTTTAACATCCTGCACAATATACAATAAATTTTTTTAAAAAGAGGGGAATCAATTCTCAGTACCAACTCACTCCTTCTAGGCCACAGTGGTAGTTCTCATGTGGCAATATGCTACTTCTATACCCTGCATTAAGAACAGAAAACTCTCCTTACTGAAAAAGTTAGTAATTTATTCTGGATGACACTGCTTGCTAACATTCTGGAGCACCAATTAACCGAAAATCATTCTCCAAGGAGAGAGGGAATTCATTACAGACATACATACATACATATACACATATATATGTATGTGTGTATATATATATGTATCACAGTAGAGAAAATAAATACTTATTAGAAAATACCAAAATACAAAACAAAATCACAAGGTAGTTTCCATTTAATTTCTATTATTGCAGGGAGCAAACTAGCAAGCTGTAATCACTGACAGCATTCATAATGAAATCTATTACAAATTTCAGGTATAGCTGATTATGTCCTAAAGAAAACATGGCGTTAAAAATGAAAGTGGATCGTTCCACTGCAAGGAAACACATAATTTTTTGTGGCAAAACGGAGCAACTGACTAGTACACAGCATTCCCTCTGAAAACGCTCACAGAATCACAGAAGCATTCTACTTTATGCTACCAGCCTATGTTCATACCCACTAAGTCAGGGAAATTTTTTGTTTGTTTGTATTTGTTTCCCTTTTTTTTTAATCAAGCCACTTCAAAAGAGCTGTAGTACTCAACAGGAAACAAGATAAGTGCAGATTATCTTCTTTGTTTGCTTTATTATGCAAATCAAGATTACCCATCATCCTGATAATTATTTTAATAATATGACTGATAATTTAGACTCAGTTTGGTTTATTGTTTAGGTTTTTTGGGAGGGTGAGGAGAGCTGGGTTGTTTTTTATTTTGGGGGCAAGGGAGAGAGGAAGTGGGGTGGGGGAAATAACTTTGAGTTTGATACTTTATACTGGCATGGTTAGAAACAATCACAAATGCTCTGTTTAAACCTTTTGGATCATCCACCTCAAATTACCCGGATTCATCTAGCTTTTCAACGAAAAGTGAGACAAAAAGTCTCTCTGAATGTATCTTCTGTCCCACTGCTTCACTGAGTTCAGTTCAGGAGTAAGATCTTTAAGACCTGAAGACTTAAAACCTTTCCTAATCTGGGGGTTAATCACTACAGCCTAAAGATCTGTTTTATCAATATTAAACACTTCAGTATTTAACATAAAAAACAGACTATTCATATCTATAAATGCACAGAAAATAGTGAGTTTGAGAAATTTTTTTAAAAAAAGCAATGAAGGATATAAAGTTAGAATTTTTTTTTAAGCTGAAAAACAGAGAAAAACAGTTCTCAGCTGACCTCTTTGTCTGGTGTTAAAGTGCCTTCATCATTCTGATCTGTAAATGAAGTTGGTCTGATTCTGTTGCCAGTTGATGGAGGGGATTTGGAAAGGACCTACAGAGAAATCATGTATATCAACAAATAATACTGTTAACTCCAGAACTAATTATTCTGCATCATAATTTACTTCAACAATTACTAACTACATTATCTCAGTAAAGCCTAGTCTAGATCTTTTTAAAGAAAACAACCATCTGTGACAAGTTCTACCTTACTACAAAGTCTCCAGAGCAGAATGTGTCATGAATCAGCCACAAGAACATGTAACAAAATGGGTTATTTTGATTATTTCTCACTATGGTCCTCTTATTTGAAAAACCAGCCTCCTAATATTTTAGGAACATACTACACTTGCTTATGGTTTAAAAGTTTTGTGATTTGACAGGGATTCAAGCATTTACAAGTGGAATAGCATCTGATCAAGAACTTAGAAAATTAACAACAAAAAAATGTCACGAAGGAAATTTACAAACATTAAATTTATAACATTTATAAAATTGAATCTAAACAATGAAAAAGGGCAGAAGAAATTGCCACATTTCCAGATGTCAATATGTACTTGTTGTTCCTATCTGAACTAAACATCTATTCACAGAAATTTTACAACTTCATGCAAACTGAGGTTCTAACAAGTCACACCAACTCAAACTACCTTGCCAGCCTCATAATTCAAACTTCAAATATAAAATTTCAGTATAAATTGAATGAGTAGTAAGTAAAGTATCAACAAGCATATCTATACAAAAAAAAACAGTAACTAGCAAGATCTCTCATTAGCTATTTTGAGAGGCTGGAAGAATTGAGGGCTCAAAACATTTCCAGCATGCATGCGGGGGAAGGGGAAGGTCAGGCCTTGTTTTGATGAGGTGATGCCCTGCTCTGCACACCCCATCCCTCTGGACCTGTATCCCAGTCCTGCAGCAGCTGCCAATACCTGGCACACCAGAGCAAATGTGCCACACTCTGCCCCTGTAGCCCCAGTCCAGGCCCAGAGTGGTCAGATGACCAGAAGTTCCATCTGGGGGAATGGCCCAGGGGCATTTGACCCAGGATATAAGGCAACCACATGCATATCTCGACCCTCCCTCCTCTTGAAATTTCTATCAGCTGAACACCACTGGAACCAGGAGTGGTAGCTATATTCCTTCTTTTCTATATCAAAATTATTCTAAAATCAGTCATAGTTACAGGTCTGATGAGGTAGACCGATGTCCCAACCTGAAAATACTACTCAAAAGTCAAACAGCTTACCTAGTACCAAATAGCTATTCACTATGAAAGCTTTATGTATTGCTGAAAAAAATTATACCGAAGTATTCATAGGGTTTGTAAAAAAATTGATCTATTCATGCTGACAGCCTATTCTCCTTTTATTCCTACCCTCAATCTAATGCCAGGGTTTAAGAGAAGATCATTTGGAAATCAGTTTCCTTCTGTATGATGAGGGCCAGAAACATTTATGGACACTTACTTTGTCACTGTTTAGAAGCAGTATGAACATATCTCTTCACCCCAACCTTACCGGTTCTACAGTTCTCACTGCTGCATTCAGACTTCTTGTCAATTTACAGTCATTTCAGTGGCACTAAGCTTTGCAGCACAAATATTCATTGATCTTATGCAAAAAACAGAAAGAGCTGAAACAGGATAGTATAGTTAAATTGGAAGGGATCAACTGCCTGACCAGCTCAGGGCTGACTAAAAGTTAAATCAGGGCACTGTCCAAATGCCTCTTCAGGACTGACAGGCATGGCTGCGGGAGCATCAGCCACCTCTCCAGGAATGCTATTCCAGGTTTTGGCCACCCTCTGAGTCATGAAATGTTTCATGACAAGTCTGAACTTCTCCGGATGAGTGCAACTTTGAGCCATTCCCCACGTGTCCTGGCACTGGGAGAGGAAGAAGAGCTCGGCACCTCCCTCAATACTTCCCCTCCTCAGGAAGCTGTAGAGAGCAGTGAGGTCACCCCTCAGCCTCATCCTCTCCAAACCAGACAAGCCCAGTGCCCTCAGCCACTCCCCAGAGAACGTTCCTGCCAGCCCCTTCCCCTGCTTTGGTGCCTTTCTCAGGACACGTTCAAGTACCTTTTTAAGTGGTGGGCCCAGAACTGCACACAGTGCTTGAGGTGAGGCTGCGTCAGTGCCTCAGTCAGATAATCCCCTCTCTCAGCTGGCTGGTGATGCTGTGTTGATGCACCCCAGGATCAGGTTTGCTCTCCTGGCTGCCAGGGCACACACACTGCTGATCCCATTGAGCTTCCTGCCAACCAGCACTCCCAAACCCCTTTCTGCATGGCTGCTCTCCAGCCACTCCTCTCCCAGTTCAGACTTGTGTCTGCAATTGCTCCATCCCAGGTGCAGAATTCAGCATTTAGTTGGTCTTGCTCCGCTTCATGTCACTGGTGACTGCTCCAATCCAGCTCCCTCTGCAAGGCAAAGCCTCTTGTCCTGTGGGAGAGTCAGCAGCATCTCCCAGTTTGGTATCGTCACCAAACTATCTGTGCATTCAGCTGCAGCCTCCAGATCACTGATAAAGAGATGGAACAGAGCTGCCTCTAGAACTGAGCCCTGAGGAGCACCACTGGTCACCAGCCAGATGTCCTGTTTGCTGCAACAATTTGAGCCATGCTCTTCAACCAGTTCTTCACCCAGCGCACTGCATACCTGCTCATTCCACTGTTGGACAACTTGTCTGGAAGAATGCTGGGAAGAACAGTACCAAAAGCCTTTATAAACTGCAGAAAAACTACATCAACCACCTTCCCTTTGTCTACAAGGCAGGTGAACTTACTGCAGAAGGTTATTTAATCAGTTAAACAGGATTCTCCCTTTGTGAATCCACGCTGACTGCGTCTGATGATTGCACTGTTCTACAGATGTCTTTCAACAGCATTCAGCATGATCTTCTTAATAATTTTTCCAGGTCCTGAGGTTAACTCTGTCGTTTCCTGTGTATTCCCTCATGCCCTTCTTGTAACCTGGAATAACGTTGGCTAGCGTTGGAATAACCTCCCCCAGTCAGCAGGGACCTCCCCAGATTCCCAGGATGATTGAGAAGGGTCTTACCGTAACGTCTGCTAGCTCCTTTAGTACCCTGGGTTGAAACCCATAGGCCCCATGAACTTATGAACATTCATTCTACTGACACAACTTGTCCCTTAAAATTTCAGTGTTCACAAATGCAAAGTCAATGTTCCTGCAGTCATGGTCCTCTGACTTGGGACCAGGCAGCCCAAGGTCTGCCAGTACTATTAAAGACTGAGGCAAAAAAGTATTGACTGTCTCCATTTTTTCTTCATCCCTGTTTGTCAGGTGACAATCTTGGACAAGTATCTGTCCAAGACACCTGTAATTGCAATAGCACTTTTTTCCTCCCTGTCAGCAGTAAGAAAGAGATGTGTTCCTAAGACTGCGAGGGGCAGGTATTCTAAATCTGACAGATGACATCAGTTAGCTAACCATTCATATGAAAGAGGAAGGCCTACAAACACCTCCTCAGAAAAAAGTGTTACACTTGAGAAATTTTACCTCCAGATTTACACCAGTCTTAAGTTAGCAAATTTAGTCTTGGACAATACAAACCAGAGTACAAATGTGAAGTTCTGGGTCTCAAAGTAGGGGATTATGAGTAGAGCAGAGAGGATATAGACCATAGTGAGTGAAGCCCCTCTACAACAGGGTATAGGAAAGAAAAGAGCAAAAATTAATGCAAATACGAGTTTCATAAACTAAGAAATGGTAAGAGTCAGGAAAATTTGGTCTGAAAATGTTTTGACAGGAAGTAATGCATTTTAAGGATCTGAATTACTAAAAGCAAAGGAAAAAAGCATATCCCACACTTTTTTCAAGACTACAGTATATTTTATCAGCATCAAATCCTCACTTCTTCCTCCTTCAGAGAATCTGTTTTCAAATGAAATACAAGAAATGGGAAGACAAGCCTAGTTTCCTTGTAAGATCAAATTTAACTATTTCCCCCTAGTGTCCGATGACAGCAACTGAAGAGTAAGAAACATTGCAAGACAACTATTTTACATTAAAATAAAAATATGTTGTAATTTTTTGCTTCTGCCTTTCCATTTATGTCAACCCTTGAGTTACATGATCTGCTCTGTCCACAATACAGCAGACTAGGTTTACAGACTAGGTATAATTTATCATAAGCTCTCGTATCAGGTTTCAGGGTATTTGTCAATGTTAATTTTTCAAGAGCCAGATAAAGACTGAAGTATATTACACTCCTGAGTGCATATATGCACGTAGACCCATATTTATTCAGTAGGATGATTTTCAGCAAGTACCAGCTCTTGAACACATGCACTGAGTATCCTGAACTAAGTGGATTATAATACCCTGAACTAAGTGGATTACAATATTGTGTGAAAGGTATCATAATTTAGCTGCTGCATATTGAACACAGTAAACTCTGCAGCTCAGTCTCTTTACACTGTACTGAAAGTTCACCACTTACGCCAATTAAGACAGCACTCTAAACTGCAACTAACAAATACATACTTCACTAATTGGAGAAGGCACAAAATTAACAACCATGGAAAGTCTTAAAGTAAGACTCAACAAGGTATATAAAACTTCACAACAGATCCATTTCCAAAAATCTTACCTCTATTTCACAAATGAGTGATTCAAAGAATACAACGTAATTGAATGTCAGCAGTTTTGAAACCACGGTCTAATACTGAGACTATGCAGTGCCAAATCTCCCAGTGGTTCAATTTATACTCAGATCAAGCCCAGGCAACTAATCACCTATTTGTCAAAGTAACTAAATTACCTGCCTGTAGCTTAACATTCACAGGATTCAGAGTTTATATCAGTTTTTAGATTCCAAGATACAAAGGATACTTAACCTAGCAATGAGACACAAGCAGACATTAACAGAAGACTTTGCCAATAGGAAGTTAACTTGTTGAAGTCCTTCTACCCAAAATTTGCTAAGAGAGAATTTATTCTGCTTGGACACATGAATGAAATCATCACAACATTTTTCTGGCCACTGTCACTTAGACAGATACTCTGCACACGTGTTGTATCTAGTGTGTATTATTATCACTTAAAAAGAGCCCTTTCTAGAATCCAACATTTATAATAATTTAGCAAAAGTACATGCAAGAGAAAAATGGCCAATTAAATTATGACTAGAGCAAATAAATTAACGCCTTGTTCTGATTTATTCTATATTCTCAATTAATCTACAGTTTAAAAAAATGCAAGAATAAGGCTGAGGTAAGCAAACCAGCTCTCTAAAAGATGGAAACAGAAGGGACGTACAGAACTGAAAGAACAAACATTAAGATGAGAGGAAAAGATAACAACAGAACTCAATGCTGGATTGTTATTCAGTGCACGTGAAAGTATCATTACGCAAAATGCTACGGAAGAAACCCATTCCTGTTTCATTCTGTTTGATGTTCAAGCAAGAGATGGTTTTTATACTCCTCCCCAAGACAACCTTTGTAACGTGACCAAAACGAAGCACGGTCTCTGGCAGGAGGCGTATCGGTAACAACAAACTTAAATGTCGAAGTTCTAGCGAAACCGCCCTGCACTGACAGCGACCCGGGGCGCGACCCCGGAGCCTTCGGTCGGCCAGGTCTGCGCGGCGCGACCCTCCCGTGGCTGTGGCAGCGGGGCCGGTCCGACCGGCCCGCCGGACACCAAGGCCTTCCCGGGCGAGGCGCGGCCCTGCCCCGCCGGCTGTAAGGCCGTCACAAGCACCCACAACCGTCCGGCGGACACGTCTCCTCCCAGCGGCCCCTCCCCGCCGTACCTGCGGCGGCAGGGAGCCCGCACGTCCCCCCGCTCCGCGCGACGGCACCTGCTCCTCGCTGATCTTCTGCTTCAGTTTCTTGAACATGGTGGCGGGATGGAGAAGGGGATGAGGGTACGGCTTCCGGGCCGACCGGTCAGGCGGCGAGGGGCGCCCAGGGGGCGGCGGAACCGATCTCCCCTCGCCCCGGCCCGCGGAGCCACCGCCGCTCCGCCCTCGGACGCCGCTCCGCGGCGCACGGGCAGCCGCTGCGCCTGCGCAGCCAACGTGGAGCCGAGCGCTTCGGCCGGCACGGTGTGCGGCAAGGCTCAAACTTCCCAACGCAATGCCCGGCGCTACTCCTCCCACAGCGCGGGCGGAGGTGCAGCTCCAGCGGCCCTGGGCGCCAGGAGCGCGGCGGAGTGGAGCGGCGCTGCCTGGCCTCGCTTGCCCCATCTCTCCCGGCGGGTGCGGGAGGCGGTGCTGTTCTCCATGCCGGGAATGGAGCGGGCAGAGGCGTGACCGCTTCTGTCGGGAGGGAGGAAAAACAGAGCGGTAAAAGCTACCGCCTCGCTGCGCCTTTCCGCCGCCGTAGCCGTGTGATTCCGTACCTTAAATCCCGCCACCGCGACGCTTGATTTGCCAGAATGCTGACCCTGAGAGTCTGTAAGCCCTCGCCTGAGAGTCCTCCTGAGTCGGTCAGCGACAGTGTCGAGGACAAGCTTTCACAGGCCGAAGAAGCCGTGCAGCAAGGAAACAAAAAGGTGCTCTGTTCTTGGGCTTGTGAAAGCTTCCGACTAAAAAATGCCCCAAAGCTGCTTTTTGAAACTGCCTGAAAACCTATCTGCTGATAAGAAATTCGAGAAGTTTTCGTCTAGTCCACCCTGAAACCTTTTGACTAGCCTTCTCTCTGTAAACCTGAGATACACTGTTACAACTAAAGTACCATTGAAGGTGGAAAGGGAGTGTTTGCTACTATTGTTGTTGCTACTGTCTCCACGAAACTAGGGCGGAAATGTTCTTGGCTGCTTCAGGTTAAAAGCTCTCGGTTTAAATCCCTCGTTGGATGACGTTTGTGCATGTGTGTCCAGTGCGGTCAGTGTAGGTGCAGAGAGCTGTCAGTAGTAACCCAGCATTCATTCTCCAACAATGGGACTATTTTGAAACTTGTTGACAGTGACATTGTATGAAGGCTAAAAAATACATGGTGGTGTTTGCAAGAAACGATGAACCGCGTGGTCTTCTGTAAGGCTTCCTACTAAGGAGGCTGTACACAGTAATCACAAATGCCCAGAAATGTTTTCACTGAAATACACTCCTGAAATCTGTAAGTAATTTGAGGGGGGGAAAGTGGATAGGAAATTATTTTCCCATTTTCTGTTACACTGACTAAAAAAATAATCAAGATACATCTACAGCAAAAATAAACAGCTGGTTTTCCTACTTTTTTTGCTACATGTTTAAACAAAAATATGTTTCAGCAATTTGTTCAGTTGTAAATAAACTGTGACTGGTAGTGACCCTTTGTGTGTTCCTGTTACGACTACTATGCATACTTCAGACAACAGCAGTGAATTGCACACTCTACTGATTTTTGGTGAGAACAACTGTTGACTTCAAATACCTTCAAGAAAGTTAATCTGAACCTACAAGCTGTAATAGCCAGGTAAGTATCTTGAAGATTTGTAGGGTATCTTTTCTGTAAGTTGAAACAGAGGTATAGGTAAAAGTCTCTGGGACAAAAAGGGCAAAACCATCTGAATAGCAGTCCATGAGGAAAAGAGATGAAATGGGCAATTCAGTTTATTGCATCCATAAAAATTAAATATTTTCTGCTTCAGTGAGGTAGGTTCTGTTTCCTCTAAATATGACATGCAGCAGCGTGGCCGTAAAATTCAGAGGTTATCAAGTGAGAGGAGCTTTGCCTGGTGAATGCTTTGGGAAACGCTTTAACAACCTTCAATAACCTAATAAATCCATGATCCTCTCACACCTATGTTCTCTATTACAAATGCTAGCTAATATTCTCTTTTTCTGTTCAGATTACTCTTCTGACTTAAACCTAAGTCACTAAACGTAGTATGTGAATTTGATGGACAGGTGCATAACTGAAAGGACACTAGCTCCTACATCTATCAAGTAGAAAAGCACAGCTTTTTTTAATTCATTCATAAAATGTGTACAACACAAAAGAGAGCTCTGTATTATTTCCTTCGAAAATTTAAAGCTGTGGTATGTTCTGAGTGTTTCTCATAGTACAGATGGTTTTGTAGGACTAAAGGCTATGTGGAAGAGAACAAATTTGAAACTAGAAACTATGATAAAAGAAGTAATTTTTTCATACATGGAAGTCTTAGTTACTACAGAAAACGGTAAGGGGATTTATTAATTGAAACTCTCTTAATAGGTTGCAATAATACTCATCTGGTAATCATATGATAATTGGATATTATCTAGGGGACTTTTTTTACTGCAGCAAGGTCTTTTGTTGTGTAAATTTCAAGGTACTTAAATCACCTCCTGTTCTCCACAGGAGGTGGCTAACCTGGGGTTTAGAAAGAAACTAAATAATATTTGTATATATCATTTAATCACATATAGATTGGTGGTATTTAAAAAATCAATGTGAATTTCTGTACTTTTGAATTGGTATCTTTTGTGATGCATGGCTATGTGTCCAGTATTGCTCCAACAATACAAAGTGGTATCCCACATTAAGCAGTAGTATCCAAATTATGAAGACATGTATGATAACTCTGCAAAATCCTATCATAAGCCTTCTAAATGGACTTTAAATGTTTCAGCATCTGAGCAAGTTTGATTAAAACATATTGCAACACACAAAGCATTTAAATCCCACAGAAGTCCTGGGGGAAATGTCTCAAACTACATTCTTACACACACAATGTCAAAATCCCATACTTAACTGAATGATACATTACTTCTAGAAGGTCAATCCAATCCTAGCAGATTTATTTGCAAAGTTGAAAGAAGTAGTTGAAAGTGAAGATATGCCCCTCCTTTTTTATCTTCCTTAAGTACACCAGTTAACATAGATTAAAAAAAGAGAAATATGACATTATGGTGCTCTCTGCAAAAGATATATGCATACTTGCAAAAGGCACTGGTTATGGTAGATCATTAAGAATACTCTGTTCCAAATTAAATCTATAGCAGTTTTTAAGGTATTTCTTTGGGAAAGGGAATAGAGCATAAATGTAAAAGACTATTTTCATACCAGTCTAGATTTCTCTAATTGTCAGCAACACTGGTCCACACATGCCTGCCATCTCATTCCTTGCCTTTTGCTAGCTTCAGTGCTAGTTAGACCATCTCCTTAATCATTTCTGCATGTTCAGTCTGCAGAAAACTAACCTGGCAGAAGAGCAAGTAATTTCTGCTGACTTAGTGTGCTGAGTTTCCCCTGAGAACCAGAGCTGTTGCAAGGGAGACAGTCAGGAGCTGGACAGCTTTATGTTGCAAGTTATTTCAGGTTGCTCACAAACATACAGTCTTAAGTGAGCAATTTGCTTAACTTTAAACCCAAATAAGCCCATTGAGTGCTTCTTCAAGTCCAGCTAACAAGCAATTCTGTTACTTGAAGTATTGATACTATCTCAACTACCTTAGTTCCTACTGATGGCTGAAGTATTCCTGCATACAGTCTTTAGCCAATCTAATCTAATTTTTTAAATGCTGTCTAAGATTGTAACTTTCTGGAAGTCACAAAAAAGTCATGGGCATAAATTATGAATATGGCTTTTAATACACTTTTCCACATATTCAACTCCAAATACTTTATGAAAGACATCAGTATTTGCTAGCAGCTAGTTCTTTCAATCCAATTATCCAACACAAATATTAAAAGACATAGAAAAGTGTAATATAACATATGTAGCATTTCTCATAACTTTTTAATGTTGGTTCATATTTTTTTGGAAAAGAGGTTTTCCATGTTTGAATTTTTCTTTACTTCATCATCACACTGTTAAAACAATGTTGCATATTCCTATTATTCCACCTGGATAATATTTGACATTGAGGGACTTATTTTAAAAATAAATTAACAAGAACTGGTAATAGAGTGAAAAAAGCTGAGAAGAAAGGAGCACTGATCATGTAATAGGAGTTACCATCTAGAGCTTACGTACAAACCACTGTTCTTTACACACAGTTTATAGAATGTTGCATTTGGTAATATTCGCAGTTTCTACTCCTACTAATAAAATTCAAAATATTATTGTTGATGTTAAAGTAGTCAGGGAGTGTATCCTGCACAGATAATCAGTTTCAGTTTGGAAGTATTTTGGTCTTTACTTCAACACAAATGTTACAAAACACAGCACGTCAACTGACAGTGCAGTGAAAACTGTGGCAACTCATTGTACTTGCAACCTACAGAATGAGAAGTAGTTGTGCAAAATAAATTCTTTATAGTGCTGTGATTAGAACCCTAAAAGCTTTAATATAAAAAAAGTGGTAACCAGAGCATTTTTCTAGCCTGATCTGATTGCTAATTTTACTTTTATATTTAAATGGTGTGACTTAAAACCACCACCAGATGACACTGTTCTAGGAGATTATGCCTCTGCAGAGCAATTGTCAGTATTACAAAGAAAAAACTATACCAACAATGAGATGAGAGTTTAACACCATTCAGGTCAGGGAACAAACAAAACTCAAAGTTTCTATGTCAGCTGTATAATCCTTCTGTGTCCAAAGTATAGGTTGCTCTAAGTAAATTACTAGCGGCTATCAGATACTAAATTTCTTTATCACGTGCCTGACTTCATAGCAAACAGTCTATGCTGTTTATTTGTGCATTCATATATTTACCTATAGTGCCTAGATACTGGCCTGAACTCAGTGCAAGTAAAATGGAGGAAAGAGTTTCATTAATGAATTGAATAAAGATGGTGAGTGACATGACGGAGAAGTCAGATTTGTGTGTTCAAAATGCGCAAGGCTATGAAAAGAGCACTGTCTGAAGAAGCTGAAAGGTAACCTAAAGGCTGCAATTGCTCGCACTGAGAAGACAAGAGGAAGTGAGTCACTTCAGAGAGAAGAAAAGGTAGGCATTGCTGCTCTGCACCTTGGGAGGGAACAGAACTTCTGTTTTAATGGGAAAGTTAAGAGATCACATTTCATGCCATATACCTGTCTTTCCAAAAGTACAAAGTGCAAGTTCAGCCACTGAAGACAAATTACTAAGAACCACTGCAGTAAACTGGCTCACTCGAAATATCTTCTTTTTATGAGTGGGAGTATAAGAGATGAAGAGATTTAAAAGTGAGTGACAGGATTTGATCTTGCAAGAGTCTGACTTTCCTAAAACAAAAATCCTAATTTCATCACCACCTTGTTAAGTGGTGTTTCCTTTCTGCTTTCTCTAGAGTGTCAGAACCTGTGGGTGAGGGTTTGTAGTGACACAGAGTCCCCAGGCAGGTGCAAAGGAGAGCCACTTTATTGCAAAAACCTGGCCTTTTTAAGCAGCTAGCTGGTTATCAGTTTATATAGCTTTAAGGCACAACAAGCATAATTCAACCAACCACCATACACGACAATGTGAACAGTGACAGTCACGCAGCATGTTTTTCTACCCCTAATTCAGCTGTGTCTCTTTCCCACAGTCCTTTTCTACTTAGTCGAAGTAACAGGCCTGAATCATGATTTTACAAAGCCTTCCCTTTATAAAGCTTTACTTAACAGTAACAAGAACCTTTCTCTTAAATTCTATTTTACTTTAATTGTACCTTAAAAACTCTGAATACCACGGAACGGGAGCCAATGATGCTATAAACCAGCAATCCTTTTTATCAACAGTAATGCTAGTAATGAGTTTGATTTTAAATTAGTTAGCAGCAGATGCTCACTTGAATACTTTCATTCTTATTTCTGTAATCACAATATAAAAAAAAAACCCCCAAACATTCTCACCGCCCTTAAGACACACGCCCCTCCTCCCCCTTTCCCCCCCGCCCCCAAACAAATCTATATGGGCAGGGAACTTGATCAAAAAAGAGAAAATAACTTGCTCCTGAAGACAGAGCTGCCTCACTGCAGAGGAATGGGCTCATTTTGAGGAGACCTAGGCTCTATTCCTAGATCTTCCAGTGTCCTGGTCACCCAAAGTGGGCAAGCTATTTTGCATCTTAGTGCTTCTATTGGTATTTTAATGAAAAACCCTGATCCTTTCCAACTTCCTGCAAACACATGGTTACTTTTTCTCTTATCTTGCCCAGCTGCTGATAGAAAGGTCAAAGGAATGACTGCTTATTTAGTTGCTTTTTAGGAATACTGGGATTCACATTCATAAAACACAACTGGGACTGCTGGGATTTTTCTTATTCTATGATAATATTTTTCCCTAAACATAAACATTAAGAAACAGCAAATGATTTTGCTTAATAATTTCTAGTCAGCAGGGGTAAGAATTCATGCAAAGATCTTGAGACACTGAGTTGGGAAGAGCTAAAAAAACCCTAATATGTATGATTCCTTTAGATAAAATACAGAACATCTAAAACCACATCACTGGAGATGCTGCACTCAGCATAACAGAGAAAAGTCACTAAGTCATAGCATAACAGATTCTTAAAGAAATGTACTGAATAACATTTGCCACCATCAAAATAAGGAGCTATTTCAAGGAGAATCAGGAATTATTTTTTCCCAGTTAAGTACTGTATAATTTGATAGGTCATTAAGGAAAATTACTTTCCTTTTATGACATCAAATTTATGAAACTGATGTATGCAGAATACAGAAAGTTACAATTTAGGAATCATTAGACTACTTCCCTGCATCACAATTTCTGGAATCTACGAAACAGAACTGCTATGGTCCGTTTTTTAAAAGTTATTAGAAATGCCTCCTTCTGAATTAAGGTGCAAACAAGACCATATGCCAAAATCAACAGTACGGGTTTTATTTAACAGTAAGTAAGAGAGAGAGAGAGAGAGAGAGAGAGAGAGAAAGAAAAGGAAGAGAAAGGAGTAGAAAAGAGGTGGGGGGCAGAAAGAGAGACAGATTGAAGAAAATACCACCACTCCATGGATCCCAATGATGTTCCATTGATCCTCTCCAGCTGGTCTTCTGGGTGGTGAGGGTCCCCCCCAAAAAGCATAGAATCCAATGGATTAATATATGCTCAGACCAGGTGGGAACGCCCAGGTACCTCCCTTGGGGGGAGTGCAGTTTGACACAGTCTCTTGCTGCAGACTCTGGATCTGTTGTATCACTTTGCATCACATGCAGTCCTGTGGTGCAAGGCCTCAGGAATGAGTCTGGGGACCACCTTGGGGGGTCTTTGATGGATTATAACACTCCCTCAGCTGTCCCTCACTGAATGTCCTGGGGATGTGGCCTGTGGGGCTCAGAGTTTCACAGCTCGGCTGGTTTGTGTACGGGAGAATGGATGTTCAGTGCCTCTGACCAGAGGTTACACCACACTCCCGAAGCCTCCTCCTCCCTCTGCAGTTGCGGGGGAGTCTGTGTAAACCTGGCCTCTGTGGGCTGTGGTGTCCCCCACCCCAAACCCAGCCAGGGATGATTTTCTGCTGTGTTTGGCTTTCTTATGGATGCATTCTTTTCTCTCAGCCTTATTCATTTCTCCCTAGACCTGAGATGACTGAACAATAGTGTCCCATTTATCTTATCTAGGCAGCTTAACTCACAGTCCGAAGTTCCAGTCAGGCATCTTCAAGGAGGGGTGGGCTTCTGTGGTTGTCTTTATACAGTTTTTGCTATAATGGGCAAAACTCCTTCGTAACAATGTTTAAGGCATAAACCATTTCAGTCTCTGACACAGAACAAATACACATTTTTGTTCTGTGTTTGCAAAGCCATTACAATTTCACAAAGCAAAAGGACAACAGTTCTATGTAGCTAGATCTATCAATTAGTGCTTGTATTCAGGACATAAGGATTATGAAACTAACAGATCTGTAAGAACACTTTCAGATTGGAAACTTGTCAGCATTTAAGATAATATCTGGATAGTGCTATATTGTTGCTTGAGTATTGGCATACTCAGTTCCCAACTCCTTACACTTTTCAATGAAATGTTTTGGAGGGAAGTGTTTCTAACTCTACTTAGCTCCCTTTTCTAGCTCCCAGGATTAACTACAAGCTTTACTACCCACTGAATGGGGTGGAATACCTGGTTGAAGAGACCAAAGGCTTCAGGCTTGAAATTCCTTTCATGTCTTATCTTCTTAGTAAGAGGCCCATAGGGCACTTCTACATAAAGAAGAGTAACTTGCCTTTCAGTTGAAAATAGAGAATACTTCATCACCTCTCCTGAACTACTACAGAAGCACAGTTATTATTCAGTATTGATTTGCACACATGATATCTGGCTTTCTTGAAGTGCTTTAGAAACAAATGTGTGGTAGGTCTGATGGCATGCCCAAAAATAAACACAAGTCATTCTACAGGTGAGTAAAGCAAGTTCTAGAAACCTCAAGATACTGCACAGCAACTTAGTGATGGCTATGGAATTGAAGCATGGACTATTTGATACTGTTCTCAGATCTATCATTTAAAATAATTTTAATCCTTTGGCTAGAAGACACTTACATAACTGCGTACATACATAACAAAAAGAACGTTGCTTCCGTTGTTGCATTTTCATGCTATTTCATAATTTCTAAGAGCTCACCTGTATATAAGGATGGCACACTGACATGCTTCCTTTCTATTACCCCCTTGTCTGCAAAGAAATACTGCAAATGGAGATATGAAAATCTTTGACTTGAAAAACATGTTTAAAAGGAAGCAATTACCAAACTGCTCAGAAAGCTCCAAGTATGTGACTCTGCATCTTCATCTCTTACCAAGCACTATTTCAATTTAAAATAAAATTCTAATAATCAAATTGTTCTCTCTCAGACTTTGCTCACTTTGTCACTTTGATTCCACACTCCTTTCTCACATATTAAGTCTTTCCCTGCTTATATGGAAAAGGCCAGAGATATTGGGTTAAAAAAATCAGGTACAGCTCACAGAATAGTTATATTTAATTGTTAATATAAAATATAACATCTTGATTTACTAATATAAAATATTACTTATTGATGAGTTCATCTATTAAAATGGAACACATAGCTTCTAAGTAGCAAAGTAACAGTTTTCCAACTATCCAAAATAAACTCTGATGCCTGTAATTGAAGTATTGCAATGTTACATTTACACTAGAAAAAGAAACACTTAAAAAAACCCCTTATCACCACAAAACAGTGACAAGTCCTCACACAAGTACTTCCTCTGGTAATTTCCTTCAAACCACTTGAACTTTCCCATGGCTCTTGAAGGGGAAAGGGGTTTAACCTAAGGGTTGCAATTATATAGTTACATTTTTAATAAACCAAATATGAACTCAAATTATTCTATTATGAAAAACTAGGCTGACCTCAACTGGTCCTGCAGCACCTGAAACTTCATTTGGAAAAGACCTTTGGGATATAAGACAAAACAGATGCTGTGTTGATCAGGATTGTCTCAGTATTAAACTGAGTATATTTGGGTCAGACGGAGGTTATAATCAGAAAGTTCAGCTCTAGAAAGATACTAGAAAGTTTGCAAGTTCATTTAGTACTAAAACATAGAGTAAACTAGCCAGGCATAAAAAGAACAAGACAACTGTGTTTTATTACTCTGTCTAAATTAAAGGATTTCAGGCAATTTCTTTTTATACTTCCATTACTGTCAGGTCCTTATGAAACCAGGAACCATATTTGGAGCTTCTCAATTCTGATTTAGCAGCAATTTGCATGTAGCCAAAGAAACTCAGAATTATGATGGAAGTCACTGCTTACTGAAGAATTTACAGTATGATTTCTACTCTGTGACTCTTTCCTCTTAAACATGTGATACTACTTCTTCACAGAAGTGCTACACTGAATTATTTACCAGAGATGAAGATCAGACATGCTCAAGCAGGGAGGCCTGCTGTGGCTTCTTGAGTCAAAATACACAGAGCTCATGGAAACACCAAGATGTAATTCTGTCTCCTACCAGTAATGAATAGAATAGAGTCTTTGAATAGTCTTTGATTTACAAGTGTAAAGTGTCATTTATTTTTCTTCTATTATCCTACCTTATTTAGTTCATCCCTGTAACTATTCAAAATAGTTAGTAATGCTATTTCTATGTCATGTAAGTCCCTAGACCTCTGTTCACCTCATTCTTCAATATAAAGTGCCACAATCCAAGCACAAAGATAATCTTGCAGTTGGTACACCAAGAGCAGAGAAAAAGACTATTATTATGGTAAGAAAAACTGTTGCTAACAGTTAAAATGTCATAATTATTCTATAAACATGCACACAAATTCTTAGAAGGAAGGCATAACTTCCTTTTGGCTCTGTTCAGCTACTGGAAGAAAGGTAACTCTTAACGTGCTGTTATAATGCATTAACCAGCATCATGTATTATATAATTCTTGTTCAAAGTATTCTAACGGTTGCACTGAAAATGTTTCATGTGGTATTTTCTTCTCTTCCTCCATGTACTAAAAAATGATTTATTTAAGTTTATCTAATTAGGCACAATATGAAGTTTCATAGATTCATTAATTTTATTATTCAAAGTATTTTTCTGGATATTTCATTCTTTATAGTCTAGCAGTCCAGACTTTTGCTAGTCCATTAGGAACAAATAAGCAAACAACATACTGCTTTCCTTCTTGCCAACCTCTATTAAAACCTTTTAATTTCTTACAGGCGTGAACAATGTCAGAAAGCCTCATTGGGTAATATACTACCTACAAACCGCATGGGGTCTTCTGGTGTAGTCCATTTAGCATGTGCTCAAGCAGGAGACATGCAGGAGGGTTAGGTATAGGGGAAGAACATTTTGAAGTTACAAAACATTATGAACGAGAGTACTTTAACTTCTGTTGTGGAGGCCATTGGGCCTACAGAACAAGGGACCAAGACAGTCCACCGGTGGGACAGTCCCTAACAGATATCCTCCCCAGGTTAGGGAGACAGGAAAGGCCTCTCCCAGGATTCCTTAGTTACTTCAGGTGGATGTACCTCAGTTCTGTTTCTCCAGTTGGCCCATTGACCTCTCTGCCCCTGTCTCCCCATAAGCTCCCATACCCTAGTCCCGCCTGTGTACCGCCCCCATGCCCTCAGATTATTGTTCCCTGGTACTCTCTCTCCGCCCCTACCGACCCTAAATACAAACCTACATGACGCCCCTGGGGCTCTTGGTGTCCCTGGACTCTTTGGGAGCAGCTGGAACAAACCTCTCCCACAAAATCCCATACGAAGACTCTTCCTGGCTCTTTGTCATCGACTCTTTTAAGCTATCTGGTGTGCGTGTGCTTGTAAATGTAGTGACCCTCCTGGGCGGCTTCCCTGGAGGTGCTTTTAGAAGGTCACGGCACATGGCCACTAAGCCACCCACCACGACATTCTGTGGTATCAGTAATGTAGAGTACACAGTGTATACTTTTAAAACATTCTCTTGTTGCCATCACTTTAAAGCCTGCAAAACTGCCGTGAAGCTATTGAGCAGTTTTAGAAGTGACTTCTCTTACCTAAGCAGCCTGAAACACTTCAGAATCAAGTATTCAGAATCAAGTGGGTACTTCTCTGGAGTTCAAAGGAGAAATCGCCACTTCAGGAGAATACCTAGTCTCCAAAAAGCAAACTGGAAAAGCAGATATCACCCAGATAAACACAGTTGTTGTTCAACAGAAGCCTCAGAGCAAGGATAACAGAGAGGTGATACACTGCTAACACAATCCAGAGCAAAGAGACAGGTACATGAACAGTCTTCAAATCACTCTTTGTCGAAAAGCAAGTAAAATTTCTTAAGTTCAAAGATTTGCACTTTTTT
The DNA here is from genome assembly GCA_013397055.1 of Pachycephala philippinensis. Lineage (NCBI taxonomy): Eukaryota > Metazoa > Chordata > Aves > Passeriformes > Pachycephala > Pachycephala philippinensis. The sequence goes on from VWZT01001041.1 coordinate 103,090, forward strand.
GAATGCAGTTTTGGCTTTTTTAGCACCAATTTACAAATATGTAAATCGAGTTGCATCATTCATTCAGAGATGCCCCACGAAGACAAAAGAATAAAAGCAAGTGAAAAGCTTTGTGATATGGTGCAAAGAAAATAATAACAGGGAAGAATTCCCTCATGCCTGTTTGAGAGGATTACCACTCCAGACAAGAAATTTAACTACTATGAAATAAAATCTATTAATGACAACTGTTAATTTTACTTCTCCTTAGTGAAACTAATTTCATTTCTGCTGTCATGTAAGACTGCTGTTGTTTTGTTAACTTAGTCTAACAATAAGAGTGCTCAAAGATGAAGGCTGCTTGAAGATAGAAATACTGAAGGCATAGAAAACTGAAGTTTGCCTCCAATGTTTCCAGGGAATATGATTTTTAGGAGGGAAGGGAGAAGAGTGTAAATACTTAATTGGTTTGATGATGGAAATAATGCTTCCTTTAAGAATGAGACTTGTCAAGCACATTAGTTAACAGAAAATATTTATAGTCTTTAAACATAAATAATGAATTGCTTACTTTTTTACATAAACTTCTGGCTGTTTTATTTTAAATATTTATGTATATTTCTGTTTGTTGACATATTTTGAAATAGGGGAATGTATAATAACTAAAAATATAAACTATGAAGAGAATTCAAACATGGGACTCAAAAATCAGACTTCACAGTGCAAATATAGAAGAGAAAAAGGATCAGAAAATGGCCTCACTGTAGAGATAACATCACAATATTGAGAAATGAGAGCAATGGTACCCACCTAAGGATAATAAGTATCAGGTTTTCAGTATACCAGTGTAAAAACCTTCACATGTTTGCAATCCTGACCTTCTAAGTACTTTTACTGCAGCAACCTGCAACAAGAGCTTGCCAGCAAGAGGCTGCAAGCAGCAGCAGCTTTCATTACCTGATCAGCGGTAACAGCTTATACTTTTGTACCTACTTCTCTCTTTTCTTACCTCTACTATGCCCCTCCAAAACGGCACTCCCTGGTCTTCTCTATGCAAAACCAAGGAGTTCTCAATCCTGGGTTTCAGCCAGCTATCTGGCTCAGGGTGGAGAGCAGCTGCTTCCCAGGTGGCCAGCCAGCAACGCCTGCATTGTACCCTTCCTGCTGGGGCACCCGACAGCCCATGGCGCCTCTGATCAGCTGCTGACCTTATACAGACTCAGCACCATGCTAGTCATGGGCTGATGTCAGAGCGGCTGAGTGAGCCACTGGCATTACTTTCCAGGGTGTATGTTGGGCTGTAATCTTTATTTGTCATTATCAAAGGAATAATTTCAAATTAAAACCTTCTGGATTTTTCACATTTCCAGGTGAAATTCTCACATTGCTCATCTTGACCTAGCATGGTCAAAGGAAGAAGTAAAATAGTTTAGTTCAATTTTGCACTTTTATCCTGTATTAAGTTGCCCAAAAATAGAGTAAGTAAAATAATTGCAACTAAGAGATCTCAGATGAGTTTTAATTCAACGTCTCCTTTACAACTTTTTTCTCAATCTCAATAATTTCTTAACTAAATTTTTAGGAAATTACTCCTAGTAGCCTTTCTGGACACTACTCCTTTAAATCTGACAAATACAAACAAGTCCAACCCTCAAATACCTACTTTGGAAGAAGAGTTTTTACTGCTTTTCCTCTTCCAGTGTAGAAGTTAATTTTTTTCCCCTGGGGTCTTTTTTCTCTTTTTTTTAAGAAAAGGTGTATTTGTTTTATCAGTAACAACACGTAGATTGGAAGCCACTTTTTTTCCTGTTCTAGGTTATACTGCAGATATTACCTCTACTCTTATTAATGACAAATTATGAGAAACACAACAAGTATTATGTAGTTTCAATCAACTAAATTTTAGTTACATTAACCCATACTTTTATGTTTAGATAGCAGTTATCATCCTACTGGTTATGCTTGGTACCATCTTTTACAAGCAACCCAGCCAAATGTTCTCTCCATAACATAAAAAGTAGATAAATGCAGATGCAGAACTGGTTTTTCTAAAAAATATGCATGGCTGCCTTGCTTACCAGGAATTGAGAATTGTAGTATTTCCCTCAGGAGACAGGCAAAGCTTGAAAAGTCAGTACACATCTTACTTATACTGGTCTGGTCTCTATTTAAATTTTTTCCCAAAAGTTTTGAAGCAAAGCAGACATGGAGAGTTCAGAGAATACTGTGACAACTTTGGTGAAGGAATAACCTAACAACATGAAACAGTTATTTAAGTAATTGCTTGTCATTAGACACTGGGACCTGTTTGAGATTCCGTTTAGCCTCTATCAGTTTTAATACTTAATTTATTAGTATATGATGTTCTAGTTTATACATACTGAATATATCTGTATTTTATAAATAAAATCGAAAGTTACAATTTCTGTTGGTGATTTGAAGGGTTCTTGAATTGGTGGAGTAAACCATTCTATTCTTATTAATAAATCCTAAAAATTTTTGTTTTCAGTCTTGACTGATTGGCCTGGGGTGATGTTATGAGGCTCCTTTATTCTATAACCATCTGCTTAGTGCCCCCAGTGCCTGTATGTTTAAGGTGGGCCCGGGGGCGGGGCTGGAGCCGCGAGGCCCCAGGTGCAGGGCAGTTCAACGGCTCCGCCCAACGCCCCGGGCAACGGCTCTGAGCCAGGCTTGGGGAGGGAGTGCACTGGCACCGCTGCGCTGCTCTCTCTCTCTCTTTTGGGTCTTTGGTTGTTCCCGAGGCTTAGAAAAGGTTTTGTTTGTTTTCCCCTTTTTCTTCCCCTGACCTCNCGAAGATGAGTTAAAAGGTTTCCATCTGCCCTTCTCCAGCAGCCTGCTGTGTGGACTCCCCTTCCCGGAGACTGGGGGGGCGGAGACGACCAGTTACCGGCTCCTCCCGGGCATCCTTTCTTTTTTTTTTTTCCCCCTTTTTGTTCTCCCCGTTGTGTTTTGTGTTAATAAATAGTTCAGGTTTTTTTCTTCCACTTTCATTACTTTTGTTAATTTTTCCCCTTTGGTGGAGGAAAGGGGAAGGCGCCGTTCCCTTGGGAGGAGGTGCTCATTCCAGAGCGTCTCCTCCTAAAAATTTTGTCTCTAAAACCGGGAGGGGGATTAAATAAGCTGATGTCTGTAACAAAGTAGCAAAGCTAAGTTGTTGCATAAAAGCTTAAGGTGTGGTTCAAAGTATAGCTTTGCTCGGAAAAACTCCTATAAGAACAGCATGAAAAAAAATTATTTGTTTTGCCTTGATTCTGACACCACATATGCTTTCTGTAGTCATGTAGAGAGATGGGGTTTGGTTTTTTTGGGTTTTGTTTGGGGTTTTTTTGGGCGGGTGGGCAGGTGTTTTGTTGTTTTTTTACAAAGAAAACTGCCAGAGGTACAAAACCAACCTTGGCTCCTTTAATCACCCAGCATTATTTCTTGTTCCCATCTCACTTCCTGTAATAAAAGTTCTCCCTTGCCAAACAGGATCCTCATTACAGTTGTGTAATCCCATTTTTTAAAAGTATGCCTTTGGTGACATCTGTTAAAAGTGAGCTCAGGTTGCATAAGTAACCAACTGTCTCTCTTAAGTGGATGCTTATAAACAAGTCTGCACAAGTAGCTGTAATCCAGTTTGTGTGTGTGCTCTCCCTCACTTTTTTAACTGAGCTAGTCAGAACAGTAAGTGTGCAAAATATTCAGGCATGAATCATCACAAAAGTTACTCTGGCTCTCCTTTCAAATTCTACAGAAATGTTGAGCAAGACTGTCATGTCACTTTTGAGAGTTAAATCGTGCCTGGAAGTAGAATTGTCCAGTATATATGTGACACCTTGCTTTTATAATGCTTTTACATTTGTTCAGCCTAGAAACAGTTGAAGACAGATTCTTCCACTTGTGTAATCTATAGCTTTCTTTACTCTCTTTCAACTGGTTTGACTTTTGCCAATATAATTCAAGAAGTCTCACAGAACTGCATAGGTATTATGCATAGATATAATTTAGGACGTCCCTTAACAATCATGACTATTTGCAAAATTATTTTACTAATTCCTGAAAAGGCCAAACAAAATCTCAGAAACTGCAAATAATCTTTTTTTGTTCATTAATCAAATACAGAATTCTACAATATTGTATTTCATTTTAGATCAGAACTACACATTACATATAGAAACATAAACACTTGCTTTTTACTCCTAGTTCACAAAGGTTGAGCTGCCATAACCCTCAGAAAATTCAACACAAAGTACACATAAACATACATTTTCTACAAAAATCTAAGTAATCAAGTATGTTGGAGCTCTAAAATGCAATGTATATTTAAGGAGTGTAATCAATTTAATTTAGTTTAAGTAATTTGTTTAAATGTTTAGATTATATATTCACTTTTCACTTAGGCCAACACGAATGTTACAACTAGATATTTGGAGTCTTCTGGTAGCTTCATTAACTTCATTGAAGGAAAGATCTACATATTGTCATAAGAAAGATTACAGATGGATATGCTGTATTAAAATCCTATATAAAGTAAATTACTAAATTAAAGACAAATTTAATCAGGCTATATTTTACAGGTAAGTAAGACATGGTTTAAACTGTGTTTATTTTAATTATTATGAATATTTCAGTGAACTTTTCACATTTTTCTTCTCCTTCATTGACTCCTAGTGTTCAAATTCCATTAGTTTTATTTTCTCCCATTTGTTGCCTAAAAGACGATAACGATGGTACTTAAGAGACAAAATATGCAGCCAAGGAGGAGGGGGAAGGGTGCAGTGTGCTACCGTCTCTGAGTTAGGGGGCTTTCTCCTTGGAAGTGCAGAGATACTGCGAGATTTTGCTGAGGGGCGACAAGCTGGGCTCAGCTCCGCTCTCTCTTGCTCTCAGGACTGGAGAAGGAGATGGTGCTGTTGCTGCTGTGGGGAGAATTCGAGGCCACTGCGGAGTTCTGTCCTTTACTTCTTATTCCTTACTGTGGGTGAACCTTTGCTCGTAAGACCGGCC